>MBFL02000218.1:0-62455 GCA_001696595.2 Aspergillus hancockii
GTCATAGCCAACGGCTCTATATGGACGTTAAACTTGATTAATAATAATAATAATAGAGTTATTTATAAATGAGCAGCATGCTGCTGCTATATGATCTCCCACATCTATGATGATTACTTCCGATTTATACAAATCGACTAGTTGCCCTCAATCGATGCCCGTACTTGAACAGAAGCCAGGGTATCGGAATCAACGGAAGGGACAAAAATGCAAAGACGCTTCCCGCCCAATGTATGCCCAATTTCTGATACATCTGCAGCGTGAATAATGGAAAGGTTGCTCCGAATGTGTATCTAAGAGTTCCGTTGGCCGCCAATGCTATGTTACACAGTTAGCCAGTCACCTTCCGTCAAACGAGATAGGCAATATAGATATACTGACCAGAAGCCACAGCACCGGCACGGTATATTTGCGCCATATAGACGATGGCGGACAACTATAATCGAATTAGTTAGCAGCACATCTTGTAAAGCAGATGGGAAGTATGTTTTTACAAAAATGGAGAATGCGCCCATTCCAAACGGAATACCGGCAGCGATCAAAGCCGCCCAGTGGCCTCCACGGTGTGGTTCCCAGGAATACCTTAGCTCCGATTAGTTTCAGTTCCTTTATAGACAATAAAATCCGCGTGTCATACTAACCAGAATAACCCTATAGGCAAAAGAATACTCCCCGCCATCCCCGCATACAGTCTGTGTTCAGGAGCCGCGGACCCACCACCAGCCTTAAGCGCACGAGCATGCAGCGTCTGCTCAAAGACAATAAACATGACCAATGCCAGGATATATCCTATAATAACACTGACGAAGTTAAGCCCGACTTCTCGGAGAGTGAACCCGTAATCGACCCGCAAGACATATGATGCGCTCCCAAAATAGCTGAACACCATTGCATACGCAAACGCGGTGTACAGCGCCAATGAAAGCACCACAGTCTCAGTGAACAACATCTTCACAGGCCTCACCAGGGCCAACTGAAGCGTTTTCCCTAACGAGGTCGCCTGTGAAGATCCGCCGATAGCTTTCTGGCCTGTCTGCTGAAGTATCCGGTCCTTGGAGGTCTCCCGCATGAGCACAGTTCCCAGCAAGATCGGTGCCCCAATCATGAGAAGCAGGTACTGCGTCCATCTCCAGTTGTTGTCGTGGTTATACAGGATATATGCTCCAGCTAGGGGACCAAAGCTCGGGCCCAAGAAGGGACCCAGAATGAAGAATAGAGAAACAATGCCGCCGACTTTACCAAATGCCCAAATGTCACCCAGTGTCCCGGCCCCGATAGCAACACCTGCTGAGCCTAGGAAACCGGCGAGAAAGCGGCATACGAGCAGAGTGGAGAAGTTTTGTGCCGCTGCGGCACCGCCTGTGAAGGCAAGTAGGAAAGAAGACGTGATAACGTAGATCCATTTCCGCCCTAGATATTCAGACAAAGGGGCAATTACAAGAGGCCCCAGGGCAAGGCCGAGGGTGTAGAGGGTGAGGGGGAGGATCGACTCCGTTCGGGAGACATTGAAGTGTGCAGCAACTAAGTCTGTAGCTGGTACACTGACTGATGTTCCAAATGTGCTGGTGATGACACGGGTATGAGGTTAGATCGTTTATAATAAGGAGCCCAGAATGAGCTTACATCCAGAATGCTAGCAGGCAAGGAACCAGTGTATGAGAGATCTTGAGCCCAATGGGCCAGTTTACTGGATTCCGCTCCTCGTTTGGATCATGCCATGCTATCTCCTTCAGAGGAATATCTGAGTGTTTCTCAACATCCAGATGCAGATGAATTTCTGTTTGAGATGTCATCGTTACAGGAAGGGTAGGTCGAGGAGCGTCGCTGGACGATCATCATGGAAGATGGGACATGACACTACGTAAGTATTTAAAGTATAGGGTCTATACTTTTTTTTTTCACTTGCGGTTCCTACGATCCCAAAATACTCGCTTGGCCAGATATAGGGCCCATGACTTCTAATGATTACACTATTATTAATCTCTCCGGTTAGTTAGCGTAATCAAGCCATAAACGAATGCGCGCCCCATGAAGAGAAAACGATTAATATCACAAGTGCTACAGTAATTTTCTTTTAGTTCCAAGGAATGTCTTCTGCTATATGGAGGTACCTATACAGGGTGCTGTTTATTCTCTGTAGGGCTAGGTTAGCTAAGTATCGTCCAGATGCCTTAACTTTAGAGTTCTTTACCCTAATCCAGGATGTTTGGTTAGATCAGCATGGCACGTGTTGCCACTCCAAGGATCACAGACTTATATAAACAGCCATTAAACGTCTACTAACTTCGTACTCCATCCCGCGGGACACACAATCCTTACCATTTCTATATCAACCACCCAGCAAGTGGACGGTGGAGTATCTTCAAACATTAAGATTGGCTCAGCGCGATAATCCGTCCATCGATGAAATTGCTGAAGCCAAATATCATCCCAAGGATAGAGATGAAGGTGTGCTTTCCACCCTTGTTTTGTGTTTACCCTCTTGTCCTTGTATCGTGCATCAAAATCATGGGCAGAGCTTGAATCACTTGCTAGAGTGTCTGCCGAGCCAACATATTGCGAGCTAGTGGATTTCATCATCCACCGTTCCAAATATCGGCGAAATATCTTTCAATATGTTTTTCTGCGTCTGAATGAGGCGGCAAATTCAGAAGAGGGCACAGGCGCCTCCAAAGAGGCTCTGCTAGGTCTTCTTGATATTTTCCTGGGCCATGTTGACGCGGCACAAACCCTGTCAGTATTACACCAGTCTCCTCTATATAGCAAAAGAAGCTTACAGAGTCAAGAAAAACAACATCATCATCCCAGAAGACACCATTCGAGATACGCTCAAACAGTATTCACGGCCTAGGCATCCGGGGTACGCTTAGGTGCGAAGGAGCTCTTGTAAACTCGTCTTCGCCGCAACTCCATTTAGACATCTTTTCTGTCTGTCTCGGTTTTCCTTTAGTGCCCGCTTCGCTAAGTCTGACATTTTCTATCAGGTTATGAAAGACAACGGCAGTCCCAAGGCAGCTGAAGCTTCGCAGATTTTACAGCAGGGAGTTATGGCACATGGTTCGAGACTGCGTCATACTGCATTCGTTACCCATATGGATGGAACCGTTTTACATTTTACCATGGCAGTCATACATCGTAGCTATGTAGATGAGCTTGTCCAGGACAGGTCCCCGGGTGAAAGTCCAGAAATATTTCATTCGAAGCCGTTCGATCTTTGTAGGCGCGATCGACGGAGAGAAACATTGAGAATTCTCATTGGGCTTTTCAGGCTATACACTAAGGGAATCAACTACTAAGAGAAATTGAACGCTGCACACGCTTTTAGGAACAAATCGTGGCGCAAGCCTAGACCCCACACAAAAAGGGAGAGTCCAAATGGAATGATGTCGGAAAATGTTCCGCAGTAACACTACATAAGGTTGGTCCAACCTTAACCCAGATTACTGATCAAGGGTGGAGCCGAGGAGATCAATACTAATCATGATTAGTTATCACGATGGCGTGGATTGATCCAGTTTACTATAGTACAACTGTACGATAACCAATAGAACTTCGTGTATGCCATCATTCTGATTCTATTCCATGGCGCTATTCCAAAAGTGTATATCAAAAATTGGGGCAGGTGTCTTGGTTAAGTCGTAGGGAAGTAGGGAGCGTTTTACTATGGCAGATACCATCTGTTAATATTAGGCTTTCAGCTTTGCCGACGACCTAAATTTATTCAGGTTCAATATGTCAACCCGCGATATTTCGCACAAGCCAAGTCATTTAGATCGAGGTGTTCAAAGTATACGCATTGGCGCTCTTTGTGACATAGCAGCCTTTCCACTTACGCCTCCAGGAGCCCCTCAGCTAGATCTATCGCCAAAGCCCCCCACGATCGTGTCGGCTACGTACGATCCTACTACAGAATCAGTGAATGAGTCTACGCCCTTGAACCCGAGCCAGTCAAGCACCGGTAGCTCCAGCAGACACCGCGGAGTCTATCACAGCACAAACACAACTCTGCAGGCCAACATCAACCCCACAACAAGACCCTCGGGCAACAAGTACCGAACACGCCAAGCGAGAAGTCGTGGTAACACGATTACAACAAAGATGGGCAGTCAACCCTCCAAGAAGCGAGGTCGTCCAGGAATGTCAGACGATCCAGAATCCTCAGCTGAGGTCGGTCCATCTCTCTAAGGTCGCATCATGCTTCATGCTGCTAATATACAAGCCAGAAGCGACGAGTTCAGATTCGACTCGCACAACGAGCCTATCGTTCGCGGCAGAAAGCCCATGTGTCCTTACTAGAAGCCCGGATATGCGAACTAGAAACTGCAGTCGACTCAATGGCCAAAAGCTTTTTGTCCTTCAATGATAAGGTCATGCAATCAGGCATCCTGGAACATACCCCGGGCTTCACAAAGGAGTTTAAACAAGTTTCGGAGGAATTTTTGCGTCTAGTAAAGGATGCCATGGAGACTGTGCCGGAAACCGCGGAGGCCGAGCAAACGCGAACAGACAGTGCCAGCTATGATGCTGGCCGATCAGAGGATTCAGACATGGCAACTAGCAACTCACCGGAGGACCTAAGAGATGCGAATATCTCCTTGCTCACAAATACAACTCGAACCAGGGGGGAAGATTTGCCGATGAGATGCCCACGGTCTGCACCAGATGTGCTCCCTTCGTGTTCCTCTACTCAAATAACAGGCCTGTCTTCACCGGTATTTGCAAGTGGCTTGGATCCCGCGGCGTCTGATGGATTTGGGCCTAATAGTACGTCCTTCGCAGGTAGGCTGCGGCATGCTTGTGCACAGCGCGGATACCGCTTCTTAAAAGATCCCTCCATATCGAGCCCTAACTTGTACCGGGTGTTCGGGCTCCTCATGAGTACTATGACTCGAGATGATCTCATCGGGTACTTCGAAACACGCCTTAAGACCCTCGACACACGGGCAGTCTTTGAAAAATGGAATATTCCCATGTTTAGTATTGGAGGTGCCGGAACTCATTATCCTCGGACATCTTCAAGTACCAATACTCCAAACGGGCCGTCTTCATCCACAAGGATAGAGGAAGATTGTATTGATGCCAGTCCTTTTATGTCGGAGGATGAGTGGTTCGACGCGAAGGATGTAGAAGGGTTTCTCGAGGAACATGAAATCACCTTAGACCGACCACAATCGGCGTCATCTTCTGGTCAGAGCCCTTTCGAGTCTCTGTGCCCGAGCCGAAAATTAGTCATTGACGAAGCTTTGTTGATCGATCGTAAGCCCTCCTGTGGCATTTCATGAGAATATGCGGCTTTGTTGATGCTAACAATCCCTGACAGACTTGCCTAGTTTATGTATATGCCTTGGCCATACGGTAGGTTTCCGGCGGCGAGATATCGAAAGCATAGTTTTCCGATATGCCCGCCCTATATCTCAACATCAGAACTCCATGAGAAGGGTTGACGAGTCGGTGTGAGATGTCGAGCTAAACGTCTGATTACTGTTTCATGTAGGCTCCGGAGAATAACTATCACAATCCAGTTATTTAATCTACTGTCGAAAGTAACGCCCTTGTATTGTAGAAGCAGGTAACAATAGAGGAACAAAAAGTTGTACAGGGATAGAGTACTAGAACAAGAACAATGACATTCGAAGTCCTTTTGTAGAGGGACGATGTCTGTCCCAAAGCGGCTTAGCGCGGTTCCCCCCACACGCGACGACCAAAACAACCGCGTGCTTGCGGCGGACTCGCAAGAGCCAAACCGCCCCCCATTAAACAGTTTAAGCACCAACTACGCAAGGAGCGCTTGACGAGCTCCGCCAAAAAATAAAAAAAAGAAAAGCCGACAATCCCGTTTCGAATGCGTCGAGTGGTCGCTGTCAATCGCGGCTCTAACTTTTCCGATTGCTAGAAGCGCGCCTCGGAACCTCGACCGACACACGTCCCTCCACACCCCCGTTTTCATTGCACAGTGCCGCCGACTGCGTTCCCTGCGACCGCGCGACCACGACATTTGGGACGACCGATGAAGGATATTGTGAGAGATACGGTGGGCACGATTTATCTGAGTGATTGAGTTGATTTTGTGTTGCGCGGTGAAGGGGCTGAAGTAGAGGCGACACCCGACACCGACGACCGAACAACTTGCGAGGCTACATCTTCCATTGCAACAGAACAATTCTCGATCCAGGTTTGAGGAAAGAAAGGTCGCGCTATATAAACCTTCCAAGCTCAGTACCTTGCTACCGTACCTACACCCCTCCGACTTCCCCGCCCGTGCTCGGCCCTGACATGACCGTCACTGTTCTGGCCACCCCTAGGATTAAGACGAAGCGTCGCGAACCCCTGAAGCCAATTGATATGGCGACGTCCCAGGCGCAGGCGCGTCCTGCGTCTTCTGCCGCGCCAGGCAGAAAGGGGACAAGATCGAGTGCGCGATTGAGCTTGACCAGTGTGGAAAAGAGTGAAGGGAATACAAGTTCTGCGAAGAGAAAGCGTGAGTGGTCTTGTCCTTGCGTCGAATTTATAAAAAATTTTTAATTCAGAATCTGTGGAGGGATGGGGCTGTATGTATGCTTCCGGGTTCACAACGTACTAACCTCGGTTTATCGCTGCAGAAGTCGATTTTCACGAAGAAGATGAGGGGTTCCAGTTTACTCGCACCAAGTCTAAAAAATCAAAACCCACAGTAGAGACTATCCCAGAAGTCTCCCTACCTCCTCCAGAGGTCCCCGCCCCGAAACCATCACCAAGGAGAGGGCGACCACCGAAGAAACGGCCGGAAAATAAGCCGGTAGAGAAGCCAGAGGTTACGACAGAGCCGAGGAAGTCCGCAAAAGGTTCGACGAGGCAGACAAGGGGGGCTACGAAAACCACTTTACCTGAGCCAGAACCACAACCATCGAGCGCCCCGCGCTCAACGCGCAAACGTGACCATGTCGAAACCGTACCGCTAGAGAAGAAGCGGAAGAAAGGCCGACCAAGCAAATCTCATGAGGATCAGCGGAATGGTTTTGTTTCGCCTGAACCGCAGCAGGCGGGGACGTCTAAGATTACATTGCCCATGGCTGATACGCCGGTTATCCAGCGGAACAAGGAATTGAGGGGTGCGTCGAAATCAGGGAAAGGGAATAGACGGAGCAGCTTGGGGATGCGGGGACGGAGAGCTAGCTCTCTTATTGATTCTGGGGCATCCAATGGTGGGTAGTTTGTTTCGCGTGTTCTACGACTGGTGCTAATGATTTCGAAGCTTTGCCTCACGATCAAGTTGATACGGCAGACTTTTACAAGCACATCGCGAGTGATGGACTACCGGAACCACGAAGGATGAGGCAGCTTCTGATTTGGTGTGCGACTCGGGCAGTAAGCGACAAGCCGTCGGGGGCACGCTCTGAGGATGCGAGTGCTCGTCTAGCTGGTATGTTACACCTCCTTTAGAGTTAAGGTCAAGCTAACAATGGTGTAGCGCGTGTGATTCAAGAGGAGCTAGTAAAGGATTTTTCTTCAAATTCCGAGCTGTCAAATTGGTTTGCGCGAGAAGATGTGAACCCGCCCTCTGTTGTGGTTAAGAAACCAAATCCGAAGAACGTGCAGAACGCCGAGAAGATTAAGGAATTGGAGGAGCAAATACAGAGGTATGTAGCCTATGTTTGTCAGAATATGCCGCGTACTAAATTGCACAGACTCCAACGAGAAAGGCACGCTCTCAACGCACTTCTTCGGCTACCATCTATTCCACGGATCAAACCATCGAAGCAGCAAGCTAGCGCACCGAATGGCCAATCCGAGGCCTCGCAATCCGACTCCAAATTGAAACCGCGATCAAAACCCGAAGCGATCGACATATCCTTATTAGACCCTTCGCAACAAAAGATCTACGAATCGATAGACCCCGACTCCGCAAAACGGAAATCAGATGCCGAAGCTCAGGCGGCGCCATCGTCAGAAGTCACCCTACCACCAATAACACCGTCAGTTGTATCTACACGTCTTTCTCGAATAACCCGCGGTCTAGCACCGACTCTCGATTCACTTGCGGCCGGCATCCACGATATCGAACTATACCGAGCCATGTCAGATACCGTCTCGTCACGGGTACTGCGCATCTGTGCGGAACGATTAGAGGAACGAGATACAAGGAACGCAATGGGTCGGCTTAAGGTGGAGGAGGATGACAGTGAGAGTATGGACCTCACCCTGCGCCCAAGACCAAGGGAAGACCTTAGTCTGATCCTGGGGGCATTAAGTCGGGTAGAAAGGCGGTGATGGACTAGTTAGACGTCTTCTTTCTTTGCTATGTATTTCATTTTGTCCGGCCGGCTTACCGCAGCCGGCATTGTTGGGTTTCTTCGTTGGCGGCAGCATACAAGCAATGGAGTTGGGGTGTTCTGGATGAGGTTTGACGTGGATATGGTGGCTATGGCTATGATCAAACAGCAA
Organism: Aspergillus hancockii; assembly: GCA_001696595.2. Lineage (NCBI taxonomy): Eukaryota > Fungi > Ascomycota > Eurotiomycetes > Eurotiales > Aspergillaceae > Aspergillus > Aspergillus hancockii. The sequence continues at coordinate 8,422 of MBFL02000218.1, forward strand.
TTCACTTTGACACTTTACATGGGACCATTTCTATTTTTCTTCTAATGGTCTTCTACCTAGTCGGGGAGGGACTGACTCCTGCTCGATATCAAATCTATCCTCTGTCATTCGGCAAAGTAGACCCTCTATCCTTGGCAGGGACGATAGATCCGTGGATGTAGGGGATAGAGGGGTAGTCTAGTGGTGTTGTCTCATTTGGCTTGTAGCTTATATAGTGAGGACAGTTTTCTTCGAAGATGTACATAGGAGGGATACTGTGAATATATATTGCTTAGCCTCAATCTGCCCCGCACATCCCAACGAGGGCCCTCCCATCTCCATGCTTTCTCTAGGTCACCCAGTAGTAAGATCTTACTCTCAGAAACAGACATAGTATTGTATTTGCATGCAGAAATTCCACACCTCTTTGTCGTGCAACTGAATTTTAGGTGAATTTGGGGGTAGAGTGAGTGACTTCTTATTGAAGTAGTCGAGTCGGCAAACGTTTCTTCAACCAAGGCGAGATGGCCGAGCGGTCCAAGGCGCTGGAGTAAGGTTCCAGTCTCGAAAGGGGCGTGGGTTCAAATCCCACTCTCGTCAACATGTTTTTTGCTTTTATTTTTCCCGCTCCTCCCCAACCGGCGAATGTGGGCCGCTGATGTGCATCTCTAGGTGGGATGTTTGGTTGGGACGCTTCTCTATCTATACTGCTATAATCGCGCAACTTTAGACTTCTCAGTAGATCTCCCGATTGAAGACAAAGGTCAATCAAAGCACCCGCGCCACAACACACAACAGAGGAGTCCCACTTCTTTCTGTACCACACAGCCTGACCTCGCGACTACCATGTCTCGATCAATATCAAAGTAATCCCTTATCCTCATTACCCAAGGTCAGGTCCACAAGTGGACCCCGAATGAGATGTTCCCCAAACTATGGTATCATGCTTGGTGTCGATTATTATATATACATCGCTCTTCACTATTTCATAACTGTTTCGTACCCCGTCGCACTTAACCCGGAAGCTCACTCCTGGGCGGATTCCCATGTAACTCCTGCGGCTGGGCCTGAGGCACAGGCTGCGCATGCATAGTCTTCGACTCATCAACGTATCCAGCATGTGCCGTATCCGTCGGCGGAGGAACCACCTTCGCGGCCCTTCTCCTCCGAAACAAAAACCACACAAGCAAGGCAATCAAAACAACACCAGCAGCAGACCCAACCCCGATACCCGCCGCCGCACCTGCACTTATCGAATGGCCCCCCGAGCCCGTCTCAGAGGGGATTGACGACGACGACGTCGTTGTCCCCGGATCTGTTGAGTCGGTTGCTGTCTATCATATCGCAAGTGGTTAACAAGTCAAGTCCGCAAGACAAAGCAACGCGCAGGGAACCGCCTTACCGGAGTCGTAAAGACCGCACCTAGCGCAAACAAATGGAGATTCGTGCGCTGAGTGACCTCCCCGACGGTGATGGTATTCGCGGCGAAGTCGGTCCGCGTAACTGTTCGCTTCATGGCAGTGTTGTACTGCGAGATACAAGGGAACCAAGCGCCGTGGGGTTGATTAGTCGCATTAGCCACGCAGCTGAATGAGTAGACACTAGGTAATCAGGAAGAGATATCAGCGATGCTATGGTCCTTAACAGTGAGCGAGTGGATGAAGATTTATCGCATGATGCATACGTTGGACAGCATGTTGTTACTGAATCAAGCGATCCGTCTCCCTGACAAGCCGACGTGAAGCCCTGTGGACACTTCTCCCCATCGTACACGCCTCCGCCATTCCAGGTAGACGGGAAGCAATTGGTAGTCTGAGATGGGCCACCCAGCACTGTCCGCCTATCTTTATCGTCACGGAAGTCCCAGATCCAAAAGTCATCTTTCGCGCGACACCCGTATGCTGTGGGTGTCCATTCTGGGGGGAGTGTAGGGCTTGGGGAGTTTGTTGTTGTTGGTGATGGCGTTGTTGTTGTCATTATGTTGTGATAGTCGCATGAGGGACGACGTGTTCGGGGGAAGACATCCTGCCGGAGAAAAAAAAGCCAGTCTGGTGTGATGCTTACGGCCCGTTAATTTGATGGAGTAAGGAGGGACTTGGCGATAGACCTCATTCGTAGCTGGTGGTCTAGCTGCATTCCATCTCACGAGACGGAGAGCTAATTAGATCGTCTTATGCAGAACCGTGGATATCATTCAGTTTCAGCCGAAAGGTTCCTGTTCGGAGATATTATTTTGTCGCTAGGGGCTCACTTTTCTTTGGACCACAAGGACCGGGTATAGCTCTTGATGGTGGCTTAGATTAAGGCTCATCAACATCCCGGTATCGGGTTCAATTTACCCGAAGGGGGAATTTCCTCAACCTCGGGCCCGCAGGATTCCCCGCTAACACGAACGCTTCGCCTTACTTGGTGGGGACCTCATTTTGTCAATCCAACGGACCCATTTCCCATTGCCGTGTTTCCACGCTATTATTCGACTTCATCTTGATTCTTCGGGACGCATGGAAAGATGTCGAGGAGATCGAAGGGCAGGTTGTATCGCTGGAGGGCTGCCTGCGCCTCTTTCTCAGAGAACCAGTCAATCAATATCCATCAACACTGAAGGACACTGGTCGATGTGCTGCGAAACTCCGAGCGTGCCGTAGAAGAAATGAACTGCCTTATTCAGAGCCTGTCTACAACTGGGCTAAATTGAAGTTGTAGGTGACTGTGCGAACACAGCTTGCGAAGCTGGGCTCCAACCTCGACGCTCATAAGCTGACGATAACATGGTGCTGGATTTTGCCACGATGTACGCATATAGCTTCCGCTCATGCTGGACAGGAGTTGAAAACATCGTGTATCTTCCTCTCAAAATCGCCTTGAGTATAGTCCAACGCCTCTGGTTAGATCGCCTCAGTCTAGTATACAATCAAGAACTTTGATAGGAATAGAGCAAAGGCCTTGAGATTGGTCCTCTAATCATACATAAATTCATAAATCTCTATCGCTTCTAACTAGAAAACAGTAAAAAATCGCCAAGACCCAAAAGTCTAGAATACATATAACAGCATTCTTTCGTAAGATATGAAAAAAAAAAGGCCTCTAACCTTGGGTTTTGCATAAGTCAAAAAAGTTCCTGTATGACGCCGGCATCATATCATGATAGTCATTTATATCCGAAAAATTCGTCCCTAGATCTATAGCTCGGATACGTCCTCCCCATTGGACAAACGACGAAGAATATCCTTCAATTTCTTGATTGGAGTGGGCTTCGTCAAGAAGAGATTGACTCCGCTCATCATGGCTTCCTGTTGTAGGGAAGCCGATACGACAGCAGTTAGAATGATTATGGTAGCTGGTTTCTGTCCACTTGATTTCTCAAAACGTCGCATCTCCCGTGCTGCTGTGAGACCGTCCATCACGGGCATAGAGATATCTACATTCAGGTTAGTCTTATAGTAGTAGAGTTGAAGGGAAGGCATGAATGCTGACCCATCACAACGACATCACGTCTCCCCGCCTTGAAGCTCTTCAGCGCTTCCAGACCGTTCGTTGCAGTCTGATAGTTGAGCCTAGCGCTCTTTACACACGTTTCGAGAATCTGGAGAACATTAATGCGGCTCGCTATATAAACAAGGCTAAGAATTACGAACCCGAAGATTGATAGGGTTATCCTCCACAAGGAGGGTCTTCAAACCCTCTTGACCAACTTGACCATCTTGTTGTTCAGTGGATGAGGGTTGCCCCATCTCTTTGCCTCCAGATTGACCCTGGTTTACCGAAACACCATTCTCACCAACCTCACTTTCACCGTCCAGCAATTCTGTAACTGGGATATTAGATGGTTTGCACGGTTTTGACTGGCTCAATTGCCGAGGCGAGAAACGTCCGGAACTGTTCCGAAGGTCTAGACAATGTTCGAAAGCAGTAGCCAAGGATTTTGGGCTCACCCTGTCATGAAATCAGTTAGAGAACTAGAAGTGCGAAATTAAGCTCAGATACTTACGGTTGCATAAGGAAAATGACTGCCTCATCGGCCATATCATCAAATGATCTCCAGTTATTGGTTCGTGCGCTGAGGACAATCAATGGAAACAATGGTTGAGGCTCGTCTGGGTTCTTTAAGACCAGCCCATTGGAGTCTCGTCGATATAGGTTGCGATACTCGTGTTCTGTTATGATCATGAAATCTACCTGACGTTCGTCACGGTCGAGTCGATTGAGTTGATCGAGAGTTAAGACTTGCAAACCAAACCAATTCGTTACCATGTGACCAAGGCTTGATAGCATAGTATCAGAGATGTTAAGGTTATTGGAGATATTCTTTCTATGCGCTGTCTTGGTGAATAGTGACACTGTCATGCCTCCTAGCCGTTCCTTTAGTGAAGCATGAGGAGAGGGTGGAATGGACGAGTCAGCCCTCGACACTGGCATGATCACATCCACGTCTGTTCCGCGAGAGACTTCACTAGTGAACTTGATTTGCCCTTTCAAAGATTTGACAATTTCATTGACCAAGTGAAGGCCTACTCCTAACCCCGGAGAGGTATTATCTTCTTGTAGAAAAGCACTGTAGAGGTGATGCGTTAAGAAGTCCTGGGACATACCGCGGCCGGAATCGCTAACGGTGAGGTGAATAGCAGGGTGCGTGTTGCCATCTATGACCAACGTACTCTTCTTCATCAAGAGCCGGACGAAACCCGAACGTGTGTACTTCATGGCATTCCCAAAAAGGTTCATTACCACTCTGCGCCAAGCGCCAGCGTAGATCTTATAGTGCCAGTTATCCTGCCACTCGATGTCCACGATAGTGGTGAGCCCTCCATTTGAATCGTCGTCGGCATTCTTCGTGTTACCATCGGAATTTGTGCCTCGTCCTTGATATTCCGCGCCAGCGAGGAGGCCTTCAACCACCTCCTGTACCAGTACACCTAGATCCTCTTCCTGGAGGTTGCCGGCCTGGGCCTTCTGTACTTCGAGTGAGCCTTTCTCTGACCCACGTGAGCGGGTAAGTGTGTTAATCTTTGCATAGTCCAAAAGATGGTTGAGAGTGTCTAGTAGTGTTCTTCCGCAACTGTACACCGTCTCGATTAATGATCGTTGGGCATAACCTTGAGCTGATTCCTGGAGAAGTTCCACCGTCCCAAGCAAACCGTGTAAGGGCGACCGTAGCTCATGGGAAATGGAAGAAATAAAATCGCCCTTGGCTCGGTCTGCCGCCTCCAGATCTAGGCGAGATACTTCGGCCATCACACTGTTGCTAAATGCAGCCATATAAGTTAGATCCTTCGGCTCAGACAGCACTCTCCCCGGATCGTTGGACCAAACAAGAGAGACTGTAAACCATCGGCTACGCTGGAAGTCCCACACGGGATAGATAGCAATACATCTAGCATCTGGTAGGATCTTAGTGAGCTGTTTGATGTCCATGGTTTCCTGTTGGATATCTTTCTTGTGTGCTTCCATTGTCCTCGCTCCACGTCCGCCGTCTGGGGCATAATGCATTTCGTCAGCTAACCCCTCATAGCTCAAGGCAATTGAACCATCTTCCTCGATATGAAAGATTTTCCCGCGTGGATATTGGTCAATTAAATGACTAACGAAATCACCTGGGAGGGAGACATAATGGCGATCTGTCAACTTTTCTTTAGAAGTTTTAGAACTGAACGAGGTATAATGTCCAAGGACGAGGCTTTTGGACTGTGATTGTTCTGCGTTTTTTCCGGAAGAGGAGCTTTGATTTGAATCGGCTGGCGACATTACTTGTCCTCGATCACCATCCGCCTGATTTTGAATGCTGTATGCTTCAGGATGACTAGCATTCTCTGACTCGGTCGGTCCCACTGCTTGTCTTCGGGCATACACGCTAGCATCAATGAACATTGCCCCTTCCAAGTCTAGCGCCTGGTAGATAAGACTACTTGCGCGGTTGAGTACCTGCCGGACATTGGAAGGTGCAATCGCGTCTTGCAAGTGACTGGTGGTTGGGGAAAGACGTGGCCGCTTCTTTCCAGGTTTTGAATCCTCTTGGGCCTCTTCATTCTCTGTGTCCCCATCCTCCTCCGTATCCTCTTCTCCATTGAACTTCTGAATAGGTGAAACATGGCTTGTTTTATGCTTTGGAGGAGCCAGATTTGGAGGGTCCGACTTCTCCTGTTGTGCCTGAACTTCATTCTCTTCCTCGTCACCACCCTCACCGGATACCTGAAGTTGCTCCAATTTTTGATTCACATGGGCGATATGTTGGCCATATTTCTTCTCCGGCGGATCTCGGCTATGGAACCATTCTTTAAGGTCTGACTTACCCCTAACGAATAGTCCCAACGCTCTGACCATCTTCTCTTCCCGATATTCCTCGCGCATGGCTCGCTGTGACAGCAAGTGGTCCATGACAGTTGCCGAGAGATCTTGTAGAAATTGCTTTTGTTCCGGACTGACTCCATCTCTTGGCTGGTCGTCAAGGACTGCCACGCTTCCAATGACATAGCCGTCCGGGGACTGAATCGGTACGGAGACGTAGAATCGGTTATGTGGATGGCCTGTCACGGAGAAATGATCTCGAAATCGCTCATCTTTCGTTAGGTCATTGGCGATGAAGATCTCTTGCTCGTCGTCCATGAAGGATTTCATGGCATTTGCACACATTGATATCTCGTGCCGCGGCAACTTTCGTACCCCCAACCATAGGTGTTTTGTTTCTCCAGATCCTTGTGTTGTCCGCAAGCGCAGATCTGGGTTTGCTTCCGCCACGATATGTTGGTATTCCCGGTCGAATAGTGATACCAGCGCTCTCTTTGCATGCATGCGGAGAGCCGCCAGCTGTGCAAACACAGTGAGGACGTTGTCGCGTGAGACGTTCGGGTGGGCTCCTATTGACTGCTGCGCATGTTTTTCGGAGTCCGAGAAGCCCCAGTATGGTAGATAGCTATTTCAGATTGGTAAGTAAATGATCTGGGTCACATTGGAGAGAGTGGTAGCACTACAGATGCATCTCCCTGTCCCTCGCGCCTTCCCGATTGTAGGCATATTTCCGCGGTCCTCTATGGCTCTTGTGTGCCGCATCCATCAGTAGGTAGGGTTCACCGGTATGGTGCTTCGGTTTTGGTCAATTGCCTTAACGTTTACTTTTGTGACAAGACAAATAAACTTCCAATAGGGTCAAGGGTGGAGAATAAAACATGTGCCAGTGTCTTGTATATTATAAATTTGACAATATGTGACGAGATATGTGCCGGTCATATACAGGGGCGATGGGGGTGACTACTACTACTACTACTACTACTACTACTACTAACTACTACTGCTACTAGTACTACAACTAATTAGCTGGCAGCCACTAGCGTCATAGGGCTTTGGGTTGCACATGCGGAGAACGTCGGAGGACCATAAATCCATGGTTTGGCGCTAAAGTCTCTATGATGTATCCAGTTTCAAACCAAGGCCATCAGTTATGCAGCTGCGGGTATTTCTTTTCATTTTAGGAAGAAACGCGGAATGCCGTTTTGGGTGTGACGTCACATATCTAGGTCCGCCCCACAGTCAGTAGACTCAATACCTCAACTCTCAGCCGATCGCATCATATCCGGAGTAGACAGTTTAGATAGATTGGTCCCCTACTGGAATTAATTGTACCCAGTAGACCTTCTATGTCCTTCCACCTGTGGCACTAATAGTCGGCCGTACCTTCCACTCAAACTGATCCCCCACATACTCCGTACCCGACGTCGTGATGACTCGCGCGGTTCCTGGCTGTTCCTGCAAGAGTAAGCATCGGTAGGAATTATACTACAAACTACCGAGATGATACTTTTCCATTTAACGTAACCGTTAAGACTTGTCGGTAATTAGTTAGAATGGGATGTTAGTCGGCAATTCCAACCTGACTCCGTATATGGAAATAGCATCCCGTTTGCAAGGATCCCGTGACTACTCGAGCCCTGTATGTGTCGTGGAGTGCTGTCTTCCGAATCAGGGTCACGGCCAAGGGTGTCAGATTATCGGGGGCTAGTACCTACCTAGTAGTGGGGTTCTTTCTTGGCCAAGGAGAAGCTTATTCGATCGCATTCTATCTGTCGTGCATTGCGTCGAATACTTAGTAGACTAGAGACTTGGATTAGTGCTACGGGCATGGTACCGTGAGTGGAGGAACTCTTTGACTGGAATTGCCAGAGCCTAACTGGTAGTATGAGGTTATATAGCAGATACATACTCAAATTCTGACAGGGACGAAGCAGGTCCCTGAGAGAAGATCTTGGAGTCTTGTTGAGAGGTTGATTTTGATTGGATAGGGATTACATCTCCGATCCATGCTAAATTGCGATACACCAATGAACGAACTTTGTTGTCGCTTGGATGCAACGCTATCCTTATTGGTCGGATGTGATATCATGTCATGCGCCTAATTGGCGTTATATGATCTAATCGAATATCCACGCAGGATGTACATTCAACGGAAGAGAGCCGGTGATATTACAAGAAAGCTAAACATGAATTATCTGTCTGTTTGAACATATTGTTCGAGAATAACCTTCATCCTCTGGCGCTTGGGATAGCCTCCCATGCATCATCAAGGGCGTGTGTGACTATGCCGGCACCCACAAGAATTAAGGGCTGGCAGAGCTTTGCATGTGCCACTGCTATTCTGCGTATCATTGGCTTTGGAACTTCCTGGGATCCACCTCTCCGGGATTTGTTTATCGTCCTTCTGAGCCTTTCCTAGAGATTACGGTTGTCGCAGCCGAATGTCCCACAGGAAGACGTCAGGGCGTGGTCTCAAGTACGATCGGATTTCCTACCACACATGGGGCAAGTCGTGCGTTGCCCGTGTTTATGGTGTTTGTGTCGGTATGTAGACCGGAAGAGTTTGTCGTTGACTGCTTCTGGATATTTGTATTCTGTGGAGTGGGTCTTGCCCTCGGAAAGGTAGTGTGTGGTTCGACTCTCTAGGCGCTTGGAGTGGTGTTTTGTTTGCGAGGTGGCCAACGAAGCCTCGGATATCAGTATGTGCTCGAAAATGGCTCTCCTTAATTCTCTTTTGCACCCCGGACTGTGGAAAAACCAACGGACTCGATCTGATCATGTTCGATTATCTGGACGCCGACTAGAACATCCCTGAGCAAAAGCTCCCTGCCTTCATCGTCTTTAGGGACAGCATCGCGTATTCCGACAAGAAGAGCTAATCGAACATTTCCGTATCTCCTGGTTCCCTTCCGTATAGGCCACCTTCCTCATTTTAGCGCTCTTCACACAAAGGAGCTACCGCATCGTGCTCAGGCTTCAATGCACATATGACGGCAACTTCAACTGGAGGGGTTGGAGCTTGGAGAAATGGAGTGGAGGGAGGAAGTCATGGGAGTGTGAGTAGGAGAATTCAACGCGATGAAAGCCGTGATTGACTAGCCCGACCTCTGTGTGGTTTATGCCACACCGCATTGCTTCTATGCCTGCTCCCCTCTCTGCTACATCAATACTGATCGTTTGTATTCGAGAGCTGACCTATACCCGATAGCGACGGAATGCCCGGAAAGCTTTGAAGCCCTGAGATCATATCCGTTGAGTATAAATCGATGACCAACGCTGCGCCACCCAGCGAATCCAGCGAGGTAAATTCCTGGCATGAGTTGTGAAGCTCTTCCTCCAATGGACGAACAATGCTTTCATGGATTCGACGGCGGAACTGCTCTAGCCCTTCGCTTTCCGCATCCAAAAAGTTCTGGTACAAGCACACGCATACCACTTTGCGGTAATACTTGCTGAGAATGTAGAGGTTTTGGATCTTGAAAACCTCGCAGGCTTTGGCATACAGATCATCTGTTGTCTTAACCTCCTTGATGCAATTGGGAAAAGAGTCAAGCGATCTGCCCAGGTCGATATCCAAAGAGTTACGCCAAGTTTGATACACGGGTAACGGTGGAAGAGGTTATCCTCGTTGGTTAAATGGTATCTGGAGAGTCGCGGTAGCGACGAGACCGGAGAAAGGGCAGTGAATTGAGCCGTTTATGGTGAAAAATAGAATTTTGCGTCGGCTCCATCTACCACCTAACCATGACCCATCGTAGAAGTGAAATAGTGAGTATTCCAAAGCAACTCACTGTGCCCGCTTTTGGACAGCGCTCCACTCGGACGCCCCGTTGAGAGGAGATGTTGGAGAGTAATAGACTCTATCACAGCTGAGGAGGAGCTACTTTCTCTCTCATCCTATGCTGTCACAGCTGCGCTTCTTTGAGCGAGATTGAATCGAAATATCAGAGCGATTTGGCCGACGCTAACTGACTTGCAAAGGAATTGGATCAGATTTGGTCATCCGATGTACTATGGCCTCATCATGTGGGCGGCTTGCTCAAATCGAACTGTTGGAGAGTGGATACACCTGACATTCCTCGCTAGCTGAAAAGTCGATCAATCAATCATATGAACGCAATGGTAGCCTACCGGGACTCGTGTACGTGGATTTCAACTTCCGCCCAGGTGTAGTGCTCTGGATCTAGGGAACTTGGAATCTCGACGCTAAGGTCATCTTCCGACTCATCCCGTCCTCGATACATCGACAGTACTAGCCTGACCTCAAATTCCGGATGAACATTGCATACCCTAGAGTGGCATGTGGAAATGGAGTTGTAAAGCTCGTCGGCATGAGGTGCCAGATCTTGGACGGCAGTTCACTCCATCGTTTGGATATCCTGCGTGGGCACCTTCTGTGGAATCTGGAATTTCGATCGATAACAATTCGATAAAATCTGCTAGGGTTGTGGTCGCGTGCTCTGGAGTTACTCCGTTCAGATCTAGCAACTGAGTATTGGTCACCGCCGTCTTAGGAGAGGACCCAAGGGCTTTTTCTCGCCGCATGAGCGCTTTCGATTTTGGAAAGCCAGATTTCCGCTTTGTAACCAGCAGAATGAGATCGGGTGTATAACGCTAACACAATAAGAAAATGAACTTTATTCATACGATGCTCCTCGTCCCACGTCCGAGGTACCTAATACACAGCGCTTCAAGCAGCTTATGATGGTCTCCGCATGATACTCTATCGGGACACACTGTGATTCCTGGATAGGTTTCAGAACATGTCTGAGAAGGAGAATGGTCCGAAGTTGTACGGGGAAGGTTGTGGTTTTCAGCTCGTCATCTGGGGCGCTGGCCTAGTTTGTGTAGTACTGCTACGTCCTCTAGCACGAAGAATAGATTCTGACAGTGTCGCCCTTGTTTTAGGCATCAGTGACGTAGAAAGAGAAGAAAGGAAACAATAACAGTGGAAGCCCAACCTGTTACACAAGGCTGAGGTGCTTTCGACGTTTACGAGATGTCAGGGAAGTTCCTTGTAAGCGGAATCTGAACGTTTCCCAGAAAAAAGGCGCAGCAGATACTACAAGCTTAATGCATTAGAGTGTTGACATCTGGTAAGCTACTCTTTCCTGCTACGCTTCAGTGAATAAAATATGGGTAAACACTAGAAAAACGTTGAATAGAATGATAATCGAATCGCTAACCAAACTGAATACCTCTTATGATCTAAAGATCGAATAGTAGAATGAGGTCCTAAGGTAAGTAATCCTCATAGAGGAAACTTTAAAATATGCGTAATAATTCACTACGAAGAAAATAGGTGGAGTCATGAGGCTTGCACCAGAAATGGAACGGGAAACGCTAACAGAATACACTGCAACCAGGCAAGACTATTCTCTATTGGTATACAGGGTTGTTCCGCGCATATATCTATGCGAGCTTTAGAATATCAGGCCCTCACTTGGATATTCAAAGAGCAATTTCATTATCATGACACAGAGTAGTTTGAGTAAGTTCCAACGGCCGTAATTGAAACCCCCCAACCCAAAAATCGCAACGTCGATATATCATGCCCGATAGCGGATCAAGTAAAGAAAACAATTAAATAACAAAAACTCCACTCATCTCACATCGCCCTCCATCAAAAAATCCAGAATAGAACAGTCAAGCGGGCTTATTTCCACTGTCCCGCGTCTTCCACTCCCTTTGCAACCCTTGTCGCTCCGTCCTCAACCCCCGTCCCAAGACTTCCTAACGCATCGCCCACCGGTTTTCCGGCACTTCCAGTAGCGCCGTTGATAGTACCACCGATTCCACGGGTTGCGGCACCCGTGACACTGCCGACGGTTCGCGAGACACCCCCGACCGTGTTTCCGAGAGTGGAGGTCACAAATTTAGCGGCGCCAGTCACGCCGGTGTCTTGAGAGGAGGACCAGGAGTTGTTCGGCATGGTGTCGGATTCTCTTAGGTTCGGGTTTGTGGGTTTATCTTCTTCAAGGTACAGGTAAATAGGAGGGATTGAGAAATTGTTTATGTGGGTACTAGATATATGGAGGTTGGGTTATTGTTGATCCATGGAAACGGAGCCAGTTGTCTCTTTACTTATTCTCTGATCGGTTGAACCGAGCATTTTATGATGTCATCGCCCCCATGGCTCCCTTGACGTTGGTGGCGGGTCGGAGTCCTGACAGAGGAGCCAATCGCAGTGAGATCCAGCCATCGACATCGGAAAGGTTCCATTGGATTGGATTCTGCATGTAGTGCACCATGCCCGTTTTGATATATGTTATGACTGCATAAAACTACATTGCATTACAGTTAGGGTAGACAAGATATCGAGTCGAAACTGGCATTGTATCTGCGCTACAAGATTTGTGTGCTCGGAGATCGTCTTAGTTTCATTAGTAGCAAAGCATGGCATTTGGAGATGTTACACTGCGATTAGCCGAAATGGCACTCTCTTTGTGTCAAGCCTCAATATAAGACCACCTGATGAATGCTAGATCACTAGCGGCATTCTTTCTCTAGTTTTACCTACGTTCCAACCCGGCTGGAAATTGAAAAAGACCTACCATGGTGCTATGGACTTGCGATTTTGAGAAATGTGGGAAGCCTTCGGTGCGAATGGATGGAACATGCACCATACTATGCGTAGTGAAGCTGCCACTCTTCGCTTTTTGGGGAAAACAAATCTTCCTGCACCGAGTTATTCGATTACAACATCGACGGAGATAATCCAGTTGGTGTATGTTTACATCCCTATGGAAAAGCTGCCTGGCAGGTCGCTCTGCTGGCTAGAAGCCCTTTTAATACAGAGGAAAAAAAAAAAAAAAACTCATGAGTCAACTGGTAGACATATACATCGAACTTCAGGTATTTCCATTTGATCTGATGGGCTCACTTGACCAACCAGAAACTAATCATATTGGGCCTTTTGCAAGTGTACCACACAGAGACTACAGTGACTTGCATATAAGACAAGTCAGTTCCTTGACTTCTCGCAAGGACTACCCTCATAGAGACGTTCAGATCACGCTACTTTTGATTCTAAAGGGGGAACTATTTGCCAAGCAACAGTAGATACTTATTTGATCCACCATTTTCTTCTTGGCTCACTTCCTAAAATTTTGTCACACCATAGCCACGACAACAGTCGATTCTGTCTGAAGCACGCAGTTGACAAGGGGGATCACATTCTAATTGACGAAGGTTACAATATCACAGGTATAATTAATTGGGAATGGGCACGAACAGATGCTAGATGTGCTGCTTTTAACTCACCAATAATGCTCCCTATTGCTGATTTCTACAATGGGAAAACTTCAACTTGGGGACGACGAACTGGTCTTTGCCTAATTACTGGAGGATAAAGGGCACCTAACTCTGGCCAAGATCGCGAGGAATTGCCATGTAATCCATCGGTTTGAATTCTCAGCTAATTGGAACAGCATCCTCGAGCTTTTCCATGGTGTCCGCAAAGCACTGGATACCGATGAGGATCTGGCACGGGAGGCATGGAAAGAAAAAGCTTTACACAGGTATAAAGACGATAGTCAGCTGAAGGAGCTGATGAGTTGTCAATTCGATAGATGATAGTCACCAGCTCTCTTGAAGAACAGCTAGTCGTCTACAGATGCTATGTTTCGCGTACGAGTAGTTACGAGCTCCGTTTTCCCCTCCCTCCCTCTGCCTCGTGCGGCTGCGAGGTACTCTGGGGATGCGCCTGGCTGAGCACCGCAGTTAGACGCATGTGTTTAGATGAATGGTTATGTGAATATTGTTGCTTGCAAGTACCTACAAGACGCAGATGACGGGCTGCTCAATCTTTTGGCTGGCCATCATTGAAGGATATATCTGGGGAAACTGCTAGGCAGTGAGGAATGAAGTTTATGGAATGCCAAAGTTCCTGGCCATCAGTCCTTTTCCTTTATATAGAAACTAGAACGGGCGGTGGAGAAAAGAGTTTACATTAGGGCAACGGCTGGTTTTCAAGAAGGGAATGAACGGAACTCGCATTGGGGAAGACTGACAAGTTTGTGCAAGATGATAGAAGCCTAGGGGCTCACTCATGCTGGTATTCTTACGGGCGCTCTATAAATCTGTATTACATTGCGCTTCATGTTTGTAATAGTAGTACTCTTTGAGTTTTACGAAAAGGCTTGCAAGTCCTGCTCTTCCAATTTACTGTCGACGACATAAAGAATAAACGGTTCTTCTCCCTGACTCTAGTCAATAGCCAATTACCATATCCTCGGGCATTTTCTTCAAGATTATCAATCTGACGGAATCCCCCACATCCGTCGGATAAATAAAATGGATATTACATAAGTCGGTGGGCCTGAACCTCATCTCACTTTTGTGTACACAGATTACGTGGCCACGTCTACTTAAGATCGGCCTAGTCAGAATCCTCTTCCTGAATACTATCTTTCGAAGACTTCTTCACGATTCCAGTACATACCATACTACCATAGTATCAACCAAATATGGCACCCACTACTGTCTTGATAACTGGCGCCAACCGAGGCATTGGTAAGGGTCTGCTAGAGCTGTACCTATCTAAGCCCAACCACACGGTCATCGCAGCAAATCGGGATCCAAACCACTCCACCTCCAAGGCTCTGGCAGATATTCCCACTGCAGAAGGGACGACATTGCGGGTCATCAAGATTGATTCCACCTCGGCAATGGACCCGACTAATGCAGTAAAGGTGCTGAAGACCTACGGGATCGATTACATCGACATCCTGATTGCAAATGCGGGTATTGGTCTTTCCTGGCCCAAAGTATCCGCAGTGAAGGTCGAAGACATCCAGAAGCATGTGGAGACCAACACATACGGTTTCATCCGGCTCTATCAGGCGTTTTTACCACTGCTCAAAGCATCGCACGATCCTAAGCTGGTGACCCTTGGATCGTCTTCTGCTTTTCTAACGGTAAGTGTATTTCTTTTAACCTTTGGTAGAGTGCTCGGCTAATCTGTCCATATAGTAAGTTGAAATACTACATAAGACGTACTTTGGTGTTCAACAGTATTCTAACTCCTCCCTGCCTTCAGAAATTTTATTCCAGTGCAAAACGCTGCGTACGCACCCACAAAGCTCATGCAACACTGGTATACAAAGGCTATTTCAGTCGAGGAACCTAAGCTCACTGCATTCCCTATTGACCCGGGGTACGTCAAATTTAAACCTGAGTTCCACGTCAAAACATAGTATCTAACACATTTTCAGCTGGGTTCAGACAGACCTTGGGAATCGGGGGGCTGTTACATTCGGCTTCGAACAAGCCGCCATTACCATTGATGACAGTGTCCGAGGGGTGGTCAAGGTGATTGATGATTCTACTCGAGAGACACACAGTGGTAGGTTGTGGAAATATGATGGAAGCCAGGAGCCCTGGTAATAACTATGGGCAATCTGGCGATATCTCAAGGTCTTCGGAAAGTCTTCAACAATAGAATTTTCTCCTAGGTACTTGAGGATACTTCCAGAATTTGATAACCTCAGGGCCTTGTGTCCAGGGTATGCTGGCTCATTTATACGTTAAATGGGTTGACAACGATGATCTTGTTCACTCAGAATTTAACCAGGGATCTATTAGAAGTTCACGGGCGCTATGCCTCTTCGATGGGCCCCATCGAAGCATCTTTCTAATGAACTGCATAAACCTCTTCTTTTTTTCACCTTCAAGATACTCTTCCGAGTCTTCCAACGAGTTATGCGGTGCTTCTACCGCGCCTTTTCATTGCCCCGTTCACAAATTTAGCTGGTGTTCTAATGATAGGTCAAATAGTTAGTGTATTACCCAAGCAGTCCTAGTATTTTTGACTCTGAGGGGGTTTGCTAAGAAAGTCAAGGGGCGGAGGGCCTAGCATTGCTACCACTTCAGCAAGAAGGTGCGCATACGAATGTTTTCCAGTAGATCCTCTATCATCAAACAAATGGTGGTCTTCAAATAGGTCCCATATCTATAATCTGTTATTGTTTCCTCTCAATGGCCTACAAAGCGATAAAGGAGAACAATAATTCCCAACATACCAACACTCTAATATTTCATATGTCAAATTTTGACGTCCAGTTCATCCCAAGAATGACCTCAGGTGCACGATAGATACCTGGCTAGATCAACCCATCGTGCACATTCCCTAGACGAGCTTCTCCAAAGTCTGAGAAGAGGCATTCCGAAACCGTTCCATCTCTTCTTACGACAGAACTGCCGAGACTTATAGACAGTATAGCTACCATCAATCTTCCGCGGGCTGGGGTCAACCCCTTCATTCTGGTCCCATTCGTGGAAGATTGATGCATCTTTAGCGCTAATAATAATATTCTTGGCTTGAATATCTACTCTACAAATTAGCTATAAAAAGCGCGTGGGATAGCCCCAGTGATTAACAAATCAGTGTGTACCACATGGGCTTCCGAATGCAAGTAATCAAGGGCAAGTAGCAGTTGTTGTAGTGCTCCCTTCAGTAAGTCCTCGGGAAGATTCTGGTTTCAAGGTGGCTTGAAAATGAAAAAAGCTCGTCAAAATGGCTCGAAAACAATGCACTGATGACTACTGCTTGGCCCTTTGATTTCAAATTCTTCTATCATTTTACGGATGAGCGCACTCCCGCGATGGTCTGTTTCCACGCTTGAATGGTGTTAAGTATGCTCACTTCCTGGTTCACTGCAGAGCCGCGGATGTAGATTTCCAATGCAGTATACCGATGTCGGCTGTGCTCACAATTAGCTTACTTATCATATTTGAGGAAGTACGGTCATTGATACTGGAGATCACGGCAAAACCAGACCGTTGGATTTGCGCCAAACCCTAACTTGTTGAGAACCAGTATTTGGAGCAGAATACGTCCCCAAGTTTGACTGGATAGAAAAGACCTCGAGCATATGCAGGCATTCTCTCTCTTCCTCAATTTCTGTAGCGGGGCTTAGTAGGGGAAACTAGAAGACTTGCGTATTCGTGGTGGTGATGGTGGCTTTCGCAGGAGTCGACGGAGTCGCCGAACAGGATTCATAGTTAACCTAGTACCATAGTAGATCGTGATTTCACCATACGAGACTAAGCATTTCCATTTAATATATGCCCCATTGTAATATCAAGTCAGTCAGTATGTAGACTTCCTATAAAGATGGAGAGAGGTGGGGGCCTGATTGGGTGCTTCGTGAGATGTTGAGAAACATTTTTTTAGTCGAATAAACAACAACTTGAAAGACGTGTACGGTCACGTGGCGACGTTCATTTCTTAACACCCTCCGATTATGACAGATTTGGACCCCGTTGATCTGAGAAGTGGTTATGGGAAGCGTTATATGGTTACTTAAAGTAGTCTCCCTTCATTAGACAGCCACTCTTCATGACCGCTGACGGCCTAATTTACGACAGTCAAATAAAGTTAAGGCACTGGGGCTGCAGCCCTGTCGGCCTCGTCAATTCATCTGCAAAAAGAATAGTCTTTTACTTGAAGATAAGAAAAGGACCCAACGCTTAAGCCTCTTATTCTTAGACATTTAAGAGTGAGTTTTCTCGACCTAGGCCTAAATAATCGATAACATCCGCGTGGAGAGATCTAACTTCGTATGTGACGCATGCTGATGAGCCGAGCCGAGCTCGGCTCGGCGACAAAGGACACCTACCATGTTGTATAGAAAGCGGTACCACTCTTATCAACCACAGTGATTCGTTTGTTGTGGGGAATTAAGTTACTAACTATGTGCCTAGCAAATTTAGACCGACTCTTCTCTCTTCCGTGAATGCGAAACGGCAGGCTGAATCCTGGCACGTATAAGATCATGCCGAGGCTGGTTTATTCTCCGAAACAAATTCGGAGAATAACAGATAGCGACCCTCAACGTTCAATTCAAAACCCGGCCCTTTGTGGTCCTTTCTTTGTGTGTGTATATATTGGAAGGCGAAGGAGTATTTTGGTTCTATAACGTAACCCTTAGAAGGTATTTGGTGTCGTTACAATATTCCCCTCCTTCCCACTGCCTTTTCACTCTGTCGCCAGTTTCTGAAAATTACACGGCCAGTGAGCGAGATGCTGCTCTTCGACAGTCAAAGTATCCTTGAAAATCTCGGATCAATAAATATATGGAAAATAGCGACGGCTTTTCTGTTATTAGTAAATGTGAAGTGCCTGCCTTTCGTATGGCATGTACGTTTAATGATACACCCACAATCCAGAATCAAACAAGTGATCTTCGTAACTAACTCTATCACAGTACCGCATCTTCAGCCCAATCATACGAGCAGCCTGGCGAAAACCTCGTCCGACTCTGGTTTCGTATGCAGATATCAAGACACCAACCGTGTTCCTTCCGTTCATCACAACCACCTACGCCCCTCTACTTGAATGCGACTACAACCTTCATAAGTCGAACAGCACATACTTCACCGACTTAGACGCTAGCCGCTCACACCTCCTCTCCAGGTTATGTTATGACGGACTTAGGGTGGTAGAACGCGAACTCTCAGCCGAGGGCAAGCCTGGGATGATGGCCGCCATCATTGGATCAGTGACCACGAGCTTCAAGAAAGAAATTCGGATTTTCCAGCAGTATGAGGTATGGTCGCGGATTTTAACCTGGGATCGGAAATGGCTGTATATCGTGACATATTTCGTTCAGAAGGGAAGTGTGAAACCTAGGGGCTTCGCCACGGGCACGACATCCAACAATCATGCCCCAAGAAGTGCGCACAGCAGAAAAAAGTCAAACGTGACTGAGCCGGTTATCTTTGCGACAGCGGTATCGAAGTATGTGTTCAAGAAAGGAAGACTCACTGTACCGCCAGAGGGGTTACTGAGAGCCTCTGGCCTGTTGGGAGATGGCGCTATGAGCACTCCAGACTCGAAACTCAAGGTCATCGAAGGCACCAAATGTAACAGTAATTCAGAGGTCTTTGCAATGATCGAGAACGAGCGACTTAGGGGCATGAAGTACGCTGAGTCATGGAGCGAGTTGGACTACCTTCACGAAGGATTTCTGAGGGAAGACGAGACCAGTAACGGGGCTGCAGCTATTGGTCAGTCCAATGATATTGCAGGCGATGGATTTTCGTTTACCTGATGACAACGTTTCCATATGTATGTACACTTAGGGGTTCAGGATAAGACAAGGTGTATCGGGATTGGGACGAAACTATGGTGAATTTAGTATAGAGTTATTGTGACCTAATGAATAGATGGCATACTCACACTCCGATCACTGAACGATTCAATACTTACACAATATACCCATCGCGCTTTTCTAAGCTAGGCGTGGCACTCCTGTATCCTCCAAGCACAGCCACGGAGTATCTAGTCTCCTCTATCACTGCCAGGTCAGCAGCCAACCAACTATGTTGCACGGGGCTTACATTTTCCTCAAACAGTTAGACTGAAAAAGGTCTGGCGACCCGAATAACCTCTCATCTTCCTAGTGTATTGCATGACTTAGCTTCAGTTAGAAACAGAGCACAAATGAAAGAAGGGAGGATGAACAAAAGGAAGAGGTGTTCCTCTCTTCACCTTGCTAACCAGTCTTCAATGGCGGCAAATGTTGTACGCCTATGAGCACCCATTATCACCTTGATCCATTTGAGCTGCATCTCTTGGACCGTCGAGGTGTCTTTGACTTTCCGTTGAAACAGATATGCGATGAACTACTAGACATATTCTTCACCTGGATTGCGCCTATGGTTCCTGTGGTGAAGAGAGATGAGCTTTTGAGAGAATACAAGGACCCAAATTTAACGTCCTTCATTCTGTTGTTGCATTCAATATTTACTGTCTCCTCCAGATTCTATACGAAGGACAGGGATCAGAATGGCGCCATAGTCTCCGCCAAGACTTCTACAAGAAGGCGAAGGCAGTGTACGATGCAGGGTATGAAAAAAATCCTATAACGTTGATTCAATCGACGACTCAGCTGGGATTGTATTGGGACGGGCCCGAAGGTATCAAGTTCAAAGATCTCCGAGGCCACGTATAGTTGACTGATTTTGATGAAAAACCTTACCGAAAATGGTCTGTTTTACTGGAGCCGGATAGGCACTGCCTTGGCGCAAGCGCAAGATCTGCATCTGAGGTAGGTACTCTATGGCTGGGATTACCTGAACCTGCCTTGCTAATCGACTGTGAATGGCAAGAGAGAAAAGTGATCCTCGGAGCTCATCGGAGAGAGGCTTGTTGAAACGGATATGGTGGACGCTTTACACACACGACCGTGGTGTAGCAGCGGCATTTGGGAGACCATCGCGTATCAACCTAATGCTTGCACGGTCGGTCGATTAGCATCGCAGGATTTTATCGACGATGATCCGGGATCTCCTTTTCCGGATTCGACAGAGCACAGTGTGTTCTTCATGCAATATGTAAAGCTTCATGACATCCTGGATCGAGGCTTTTGGCCCAACGCTGCGCCGAGGTCAAATCTAAATGATCGCATCAACCAAGCAATGCAATATGAGCTAGAACTGCATGATTGGTACGCATCTTGCCCGCCCGAAATGCGGTGGAGGGAATCAAATCATAGATTTTGGCCTGCCTTGCTATATTCTAGTTACAAGTGAGCCTGCTTGGTCTGCGAATCATGATCAGTCCTCTGACTATGCTCCAAAAGTGCAATTGTATGCTCGGTCTACCTTTTGCAAGTCCCATGCCTGTCGGAAAAGTCTCGCAGCTCGGCTTTCCACGCTGCATCTATGATTGTTTCAGTAGTAGAAGCCCTACATTCACATAAACAGTTGCATTATGCACCCGCTTTCGTGTGAGCACCCACCATTCTTCATTTGTATTAATAAAGTACCACTGGCTAAGTAAACAACAGCATATCGCATGCGCTTATATCCTTTGTTGCCCTGAAGACACAGCTGACTGCATCGGTACCCTCATTATTACACGCTACAAATCAGAAGATGGAAGAGTGTATGGATCACCTCTGCATTCTTGCTAATGTTTGGCCGATTGCAGGAGCTGTTGTGGAGCTACTACAGTCGGTAATCCCGCAGAATCAATTCCATAACTACATGGCTGTAGCTGTCGAGAAGTATAGACAGCAGGCGAGTGGTAACGAAACCCGAACAGACCAATCACAACCACCCACCTCGTTTAGGAGAACTAAACCCAAACAAATATTTCTTCGACGGAGTCGCGTCATTGTTCGATTGATGCGTGCAGGAACTCAGCCTCATCTCTCTCTTGCTGTTAATAGGGCTTGGTCTGCCAGTAACCCGGTCGAAGTTGAAGAAGAGTCGTTTGAGGGTGTTAATTCCCCGGATCCGGCTCCCTTAGACACCATCGACCCATCAATACTGGAGTGTGACCCAACAGTCATACTACAGAACCTTAGAGAGTGCATCAGACTTGAGCAACCGCTCTGTGGGGATGACCAAGCAACTACAGGTGCCCTCCTGAGCCGGGGAGTGGCTACCTGCAGATCCATGGGTTTCAAAACACTATCACAAGATGTTGGAGCACGGCCTGGATTTCTCGCCGCAAAGATCAGAGTTTTCCTATCCGAACAAGCTTGAACAGATGCAGAGGCACTGCAGGTGAAACACACTGCAGATGAACAGGAGAACTTAGCAGAGCCAAAAATAACCATAATCTATCCCATAGCCCAAGTGTTTTGGCACACCGCCTGCTCTAGAGCTCTCATATTTATTTGACCAGCTGCGACGGTTGCTGTTGAAATACTTAAAATATTATAAGACAGAAAAGGATACGAGTCTCAACATCTATGGAGTCTAGAATGGCAACGGTCACACGGCCTATAAAAACGGTAGCTGCACAATTGTCTTAATATTAATTAAAACTATCTTTGTCGGCTCGCCATTTACCTAGTAGTCATTTGACACGAACACCATCCATAGATGTGTAGATCTGGGGAGCTAGCATAGTAGCTCTCTCAAGCCCGACTTCGTGACGAAGCATATTAAGTTGCTTACTGGGTAGCTCTGATACATACGAATATATGTGCTACTCCCAACCTGAGTCAGGAGGCGTTGTTCTGTCAAGCCTTTGTTCGCTGTTAGAGTTGGGATCAAGTGCGTTCGTTGTATTCGCTCCCAGCTCCCAACAACCACCCTAGCCGAAATGCATTTTTCTCATTCGCCGTATTATTCGATATCTCTAGAAGCAATCCTAGCCTAGGGGCCAAAGTGGCACAGACCCGCTGTCAGCACTAACGTGTCGTAGCAGGGACCCTCTCAGCTGAGCTGAATTTGGCTCGGCAACTGCTCTTTTACTCTGTTCCCCTACTCTGCTCCCAACATAGATAGTCGTATGAACACCTGCCTCATGTTCTTGGCACGGGAAGTCTGGGGTAGCTAGTGATTGGCCCAGACCATTCTCAAGATATACTTGATAGTGCATATTCCTTTTTGCTTTCTCATCCAGGATTCAGGGTTCGGCTTTCTGGTTAGGAATCGTCTGTTTCACCCAGGGTATTACATAAATCCGTTTGTATCGCATAACCTCACCCAGATATCCAAGCGTGATACCCTAAATTAATCCTAATCAGCATAGTCAGCAGAGTCTCAAAATGTCTCCGTCAAGATCCATCCTCTACCCCCAAATAACTAAAAGCCCACCATTTACGGTAGAAATAGCCGACTTCAACCCTTGCCCGGGTGATACCATTCCTCGGCGCTCGCTTTCAGCGACCGATGGCCTCCTCATCCAGGCCGAAGAGGGCGTGGCAACGACATACGATGTGTTCCGAAGGGCATCCAGGAAATTTGGATCACTGAGAGCTGCTGGCACCCGTCGGGTAATTCGGACCCATCAAGAGGAGACGAAGATAACTGATAGGACTGGGAAGCGAGTGAACAAGAAATGGACGTACTATGAGCTTAGCGGCTACACTTACCTGTCTTTCGCGGAGTATGAGCATCTTGCCCTTGATCTCGGGTATAGGCTGAAACAGCTTGGTCTTGAGCGAGAGAGTAAAGTTCGCTTATACGGTGCAACTAGGTAAGATCTTGGGACAATTAAGGGCTCTGATAGACAAGCGTTTGCTAACGACCGTGTATAGGTGCCGCGTCGCAGTCGATTGTGATTGTAACTGCGTATGATTCACTGGGCGAAGAAGGGTTACGGCACTCTTTGAATGAAACAGGAAGTACGGCGATCTTCCTTGATCCACAAATTTTGCTCTCACTTAAGAATGTTGTGGAGGGTACGAAATCCCTCCGCTATATCATCTATAACACGGCACCCGAAGTTGATACGGACATCATTCGGCATTTACGGTCGGCATACCCGCATATCACGATTATCGACTTCGATGAGCTTCGGCGTATGGCAACGGAGTTTCCTTCTGGACCTTCGCCACGGGCGCCTGGGGATCTGTGCTGTATTATGTATACGTAAGGGCCAACGGGGGCTCCGAAGGGCGTATATCTAACGCATAGTATAGTAGTTGCAGCAGGCAAGTTATGCATATCTACTCAATTTTGAGATTTTAATCTGACAAATCCTAAGTCGCCGGAATGAACGCCGCCGTCGGGAAACGTATCAGTCCACAAGACGCAATACTCACGTTCCCGCAAGCACACATCATCAAGTTCGTATTCGAGAACATGTGTCTCTACTAGGGCAGCACCACGGGCTATGGCAGTCCAAGGACACTCTCCAACAACTCCGTCCGCAACTGCAAGGGAGATATCTGCGAGTCCCAGCCCACAATTCCCGTGGGGTCCCAGCAGTATGGGAATTGATCAAGAAGGGCATCACCGGGGCGGTCGCGACCAAAGGCCTGATCAGCAGAAGTCTATTCTAGGGCGCGCTACAGATGAAATCTGCCCTTCTTTTTGCTCGCCTTCCAGGAACTTCTCTTCTCGATACCTTAGTGCTGAAGGCGATCAAAGAAGCAGCCGGTGAACGGCTTAGAGGTTTGATGAACGGCGGCGGGCTGATCGCTAGAGATACGCCAGCTTTCCTTTCCATGACCATCGCCCCCTGATTAACGGGTACGGGCTTACCAGGACATATGGGATGGGAGCCATCAATGATCCCTTGGCGTGGGATCCTTGCTCACTTGGTAAATTGCCCGCCTGCATTGAGGTTAAGCTAATTGACTATCTCGACGGCGTATACTTGACAACATATGATCCCCCACAAGACAGAATCCTTATGCCGGGGGTGCGAGCGTAGCGACGGAATATTACAACAATGAACTTGAGAGCAAGGAAGCGTTCACTTCCTATCATTGGTGCAAAACCGGTGATATCCGGGAGTTTGATCGGAATAGCTATCTGCGGATAATCGACCGGAAGAAAAACCTGGTCAAATCGCTTTACTGGGGAATATCTTGCTCTGGAGAAGCTTGAATCGATCTATCGCACCGCGGCTGTTGCGCAGGATGTTTGCATATATGCGGCAGAAGATCGGGTGACCCCGATCGCCATCGTGGTACCTAACCATGGGGGGCTACGAACGCTCGCCCGGACTCACGGGATCGACGCCAAAAGTCATGCGAAAGAGAAACTACTATCGCTTGTTACGAAACAGCTGCAGGATGTGGGTAGGTCCAGCGGACTGAAGAGTTTTGAGATAGTCTGTGGTGTGATACTCTCCGAGGAAGGGTGGCGTCCGGACAATGTACCTAAGTGAATCTCCTGTTGGTGTCATTTTCTTGTTTTCTGTTGACTTCATATTAGGGCTTTTCAACTCCGGCGCAGAAGCTACAGAGGAAGATCTGCACTCAATTCAAGAGATAGATCGTGCTTACGGGAAATAATGTAGACTTCCTACTTCTAAAATATTGACAACGCTTTGTTAATATAGAACTATCTTTTCCTAACACTAAGTTTGACCTCAAACGCATTATTATCAATAGGCATGTCTAATCACACCATGCTGAATTGTGACTCGATGCGCCCTGTCCGGAAGCAAATTTACTAGAGAACAAGTGTGCCATGGCTGGCACCTAGAAAGACAGGTTACTATGCATGAATGATATCATCACACATGAAGAGCAGAAAAATGGCGATCCAAGTTTCCACACCAGGTAGGCATGTATACGCCAACAAATCACCGGCTGACAGAGATGATCGCATCAATTCTTGTTCTTGGGGAACTATGACACATAATTTGATACACGCGGAAAACGCCAGTATGTAGATCTCTACCCCTCTGTCTATGAGCTTGCTAGCTACAGGGGACAAGACGCTTGCACATCACTAATGAGTGAACACGGGTTAGTTCATTTATTGGGTATCAAGCTGTGGATCAGATAATATGCATGAACAGGGCCGCTTTGGTGGAAGAAAATGTAAGTAACAGCAAATAGGAGGGACAGACAACATTGCTTGTATCTTGCTGATATTCGCAATTTAGCGTCGATACACCGCTTCCAGGATAGTGCCAGGTCATATAGACTCACTAGGTATCTAGTCTGAATCTAGTTAGTTGAGACGGTTGATTAAATCGGTGTATCTAGCGTCATTGCATTATCCAACAGGGTTCCCAAACCTTGACTAGATGTAGTTAGATGACCGTGTGAGGGTTACTAGCACAAAAGCGCTCTATCATGTAGTTAAAATCCCCGAGAGTCCAAGTTCAAGAAATGAATATTAGATAATATTGATCGACATCTAGTGCACAAGAAGCGCAATAATACATACACAGTACATGCCACCATCTTAGTCTAATCCCAACAATGCCGAAAAGTAGTATAACAATGGCAGTTGACCAGTCGATCAGGATCTTACATGAGCGCTTAATGGTCCATCGGAGTACTCCAACTACGTCGGGCCGGGATCAGAGGGACATTCGGCTTCTACTCGGGCAACTACTGTCGGGTGATAAGTCTGCGTCATGCACGGTGGGATTCCGTGATGCTGCAGGGAAATTAGAAGGCGCTAGATCATAAGCACTGACCATGTACTTGAGGGAAGTGAAAAGGGATAAATTATAGTCGGGCAGCCATGCACTATCGAGCCTCAATGAAACAATAGAGTAGCGGATGGGTCTGGTGCTTGTTTTGTAGTAGATAATGTGCAGTCTTATATGAGTCCGTCCCCACACAGGCACAAATATGACAACTACCCCCGAGATTTAGGACGTAGAGATGACCTGTCTCCATGGTAATGGTGGTTTCAGTATCGTGCATAGACCATGCTGGATGTTTCTTTTCATTTCCACGTGGGATATGGACAGGTCGGTGTGTAAGACACCTTGGTAAGAATTAGAGATGTGCGTGCTTCAGCTATAGGACATAGCGCATTGGCCCTTTCAGGCGGGTTGTTCTAGACCCTAACGGTTTCCAACAAGAAAGTAAAGTGGATGGATTATAATGGACTAATTAGCTCCGCGCCATGGCTTTTATCATCGCCTTTAGAGAATATATATTCTATGCAGGTGGTTGGGAATGCAACATGTCGGCCGACGAGCGGTGTTGCCATTATGATAGTGATTTGAATGATTTGTCGGTCTGGAGCAATCTATCCAATCGCTGTCCATTTTTTATTTCTTAATTATAATACTAAGAAGAAACTATGGAGCGACCTACATTATCATTGCTAATGGTTGATAATGCCAACATTGCAGATGGGGTGGTGAAGTAGGGCTAGCTTACCGGGGCAACCGGAAGAGAAAAGAAAAGGGAAAAAAAAAAAAAAAACTTGGTCAGGGCCAGCTAGCATTTCTTCATCAAGTCCATGTGATTGTATGTACTATTCTGCATCATAGGGTCAATTGGCGATCTGTGCTTCTTTTATCTAATTAATTCTTTTTCCGAAGATGTTCATTTGTCGGTTTTTGCCCAAATTGTTTCTCTTTTGATATTTCTGCAAGCCACCTGACCACCATCGACTTGGGCGGACAAAGATCTAGAAGGTCTACAGAGTATGAAATTTCGGAAATGTTGGGTGCGTGGGCGGATGAGTGGATCCAGGAACCGTTAGTTGGTTTTAGTTTGGTTCGCTTGCTGCTCGATGGCCGCCATTTGCAGAGTGTGGCAGATAAGTAGCACAAAGTAGGTACCGGATACCTGTTTAATGGTAACTCAATTCCCTAGTTCTAGTCCATGGGAACCTAGATCCAAGGTACCAGTACCTGGTATCCCGTATCTATGGAATAGATTGGTGCTTATTGTCCGATTAGCTGTTTGTTGGTGGCGGTTGATCATGTCCGAGCGACTAGTAGTCGGTACAGAGCCATTGAGTCATAGATATTTTTGGGCCGGTTTGTGTCTACAGTAGGAGACTTTCTATCTTTGATTTTCCAATCATTTGCTCATATTTTGGTAAATTTATTATTATAAGATTTATATTGTCACGGATACTCCTGTCCCTAGGCACATGTGAGGATGTGTAGATTGATGCCTCGTTGCGTTAAAATTACCACCAACTACCCTAGAATGGTATAACGACATGAACGTGATGACCGTTTTATAACCTATTCCTAATGATGAAACCATAGGCATCGCCAACGACAGCTGACAGTGCCACAGGACATCACCACCGAAGCGGATAAAATAAGCTCAGATCCACCCTGTTCCAGAAATAGTAGTTAGGCTGACTGGACGATTACTAAGATCCCAGACAGTGGTGGTTACTTATACGGAATGGTCTTTCGCAAACAAAGACACACGAAGCTGAAATGTTCTCTCTCTATGATGACCGTCTTCCCTGTCACCCCAATCCCACCATTGCCCGTATAGAGACTAGATATACCCGTATTGCACCCGGGGTCACGTACACATACTTTCCGGTCCCCATCTCGGCATCCTCTCCGCGCCGGGCGACGGAAATTAGCAATGCTATCTATTCCTAAATCATAGAATCAGGATGGTGGCTTGGACCCTGTATCTCCATGGGTGGTACAGTCATTCTCGGTAATTTACTTCAGGTCGGACAGGGATGGGAGCGGTATCTGTCATGTTACACTACATTGGCCGATCTATGTCGTTGGCAACGATAGGATAACTAGGGATAGGTGGGGTAGATAAGATATATAGATCGGCAATTGCAGCTGGACTTTGGTATGCGTATGCAGTAAGCATTTTGTTCAAGGGGGGATTAGAGATACGGAGCTTGTATATACAAACAGGAAGAAAATGAAAGAAAAAACCAAGGCAAAGGCCGCATACCATGGCTTAGATGCCGACATCCGGCAAATGCGGTCTCTTCAAGGAGCATGATGTGTAACACCCCGCCACGCAATCTAGTTTTTTAGGTGACTTAATTTGCATTTGGAGTCAGGTCTAAACACTCAACTGCGATAGATTCTTTTTAAAGACGGGATCGCTTGACCAACAGTGCAGCCATCTGGGACATTTGATCTGCTATATGATTAACAACATATGTGATGAGCCGTAAGGTTGTGAAAATCCCCGTCTAATATTAACAACAGATAATTTTGGCCTATCGTTGTGGGTCACTGGTCTGTCAATCATGGAAATCATTAGGTTTGGATGGAACAAATCACATTGAAAGCTGACTGTATGATGATGAAGCAGTGGAACTATGCTGACTCAAGCGTCATGTAAGGAGCCGTTGCCTGATACCGTGAAACTATACTATACAGTCAGCATGCTAATTTAAACCTCGTCTCGATCATTCGTATTCGTGTTACTTGGACGTTGAAACGGTTTCAGCCATGGGACATTGCACCTTGTGGTCAGAAAATCGGAACTTTTCTCTTCATGAGCAGAGACCTGCTAACCTACAATTTCATGTCCCACTTCTTTGATAGGAGTAATTAATGCATTGGTTGGGTAGGAATTTATGGTGGAAGCCTGCGCGGAACACCGGATTCGGTCCGCCACTGAGATCACAGACCTCGAAGTGACCCGTGCATGGACAGAGCTGATGCTGATCAGCGGTAAATCCATTCGTCGCAGTTTAGGCTATTCTCGTTGGAACTGATCATCAGGGACGGGCCCCATCTGCAGGCAGGGGTAACCAGCCATCGCTGATAGGGGAAAGAGTGTATTCGTAACCGGCATTCTACCGCTGACTTGCATCTTACAGACGCATCTTGATATCCAATCATTTTAACCCTAACCTCACCTCCAAAATTCTCCTCCACCCTGCCCCTCCTTTGCTTCCCACTCACACTTCCCCTTATCTTCGACTATTACATATCATTCTCCTAGTTTCAGTTTTCATCTGGCTCCTGGAAAGCCTTTTATCGCCACGTGCGCGTGACGTTGGACTTCCGAAGCTTCGTAAGACAGTACTGCCACATCTGAACTATCACTTCGCATGCCCACCCCCGACCACCATAACCTGCAAATCTCCTGTTGATGATCCTGATTGTGTGATAGGAGATAAATTTTCAATCATGCTGTGCGTGTCGAGCTAAACAAGCTTCGTCACTAGCGCGTACACGGTCGGCACTCTCAGGAGGTTTCGGCTTCAGGGACCAAAGAATCGGGTAGCCGAAGAAAGAGGAAAGGGCAGAAAAAGAAAATGAGATGTAAATGTCTCTCCTATAGCCACAGCCTTATTGCCTTCCGAACAGGATTCCGTGTCCAGACCGACCGAACCTTTCGTGGGTCGCTTTCCTTACCCTTGGTTTCCTCGTTAGCGGTCCGGTTCGGGCGCTAAAAGACAAACGCCCTCATGATAAACTTGTTCCTTCGGATCCACTTCCGGCTTTTTGCCTCTTGAGATAAAATAAGGAAAAGAAAAATAGGAAAAAAAAAAAAGGAGGGACTGACTGACTGGACTTGCGTTCAGTCCTCGTCTTACTCCCACTAACATCACGTATCCATTGATCTTCTCTGCTCTAATGGTTCCAGAAGGATGATCGAGACTACCGGTGGAGAATTGATGACAATTCAGCCAAGTTTTCTATATTCCTCTCACTCGCAGTTCCAAGAAAGAAACGAAAAATGAAAATGAAAATGAGAAGGGGAAAAAAAAAAAGAGAGAGAGAGAGAGAGGACAAATTGGCAGAAACATGAAAAATCCCCGATGTGAGGGCCAAATCCTGGAACAACATCAGGGTGTCAATTGTCCTTCTCTATCTCAGTGATTCATTCCTCTTTGGCCACTGTGGTACCACCGTGGATCCCCGTGGAACCAGTTCCATGGACCGTGGTCGCAGCTAAGATAGTCGCAAAAAGAGCTGTTCTGATTATGCCCGAGCATGGCTCACCTGTTTTATTTTATTTTATTTTTTCTTTCTGTTTTGTCTTTTGACCTTAAATCCCCTGATAACTGAGGCCAATGGGAAGAGCGGGGCTAGACAGTCAAATCCTTTTACTTTTAAGTATTGACTTTTCTTCTGTTTTCGATTTTCCTATCTGGCAGATGTCGTCCTTTGGTGATCTTTCTGCCGCATTCGTCATTTTTATCGCCGGTGATTTATCATTGTGGCGAAGAAGCTGCAGCAATTTGATACAAAACTCTTCTTCCTCCAGCATCCCACTCACACCCCCTAACGTCAGAAACCTATGGGCGACTCTGATACATTTCCCGTTCAAACCTCTTGTGACACAAACTGAAAGACAGTTCGCACAATATTCGAATCCTGTTTGCGTATGACCATCCTAGCGTTCTAGGCTCGGTGATTGAATATATCTATCTTTGTCTGGACACTCGCCTTTTCTAATTTCAGTTGCTTCCATACATCGAACGGCGTGTTTCTCGTCGATTCTACTCGTGTCTTTGAATCGGCCATTTAGGGGGAGGGGAAAAAAAAGAGGCACTAATACACTTTCCCTCGCAACCCTACCTTCTCGGCTCCTTATATCTTTTTCCTGGCCGCCATAATACCCATCAATACCTGAGTCATGTCTCCGTGACGTACCATCATTCCTTGTAAAAGGGATCTCCTACCCCTTCCTATCTTTCCGGCTACTCCTCTCCGGTGATTGGGTCCAAAGTACTGCTCTGCGCAGAGCATCCGATCCGTGCTTTCAATCTCCTACACAAAGTTCCGTCAAGTAAGTCAATTCTTACATTGCTGGCAACGCTCCTTGTTATGCAAACCAGTACGTATCTAACCCGAGTTGCTAGTTCGACATCGTTTAAGAAAAGATAAAATCAAGAAGAAGAGGCAAACAAAGGCCCAGAGAATTTGCTTGGGCCTTCTTCGGCTTTTCACACAAAATGGCCGGCGGTTATTTTGATTTACCGGTGGCCCCCTCAAGGCGTGCAAGCGTTACTGAAATACCTGGAGGGACAGGCAGATCCTCTGCAGGGCCGCGTGTATCCCCTCTGCCATCCCCATATAACGAGAGCCTACAGGACCGATCGATGGACCCGCGGGGAGCTCAGGGCAAGCATCGGAATGCCGGCATTCTCAAAAGCACCAATCGCGTTAAGTTCACCGTCAGCGAGTATGGTCTTGGCGAAGTGCCCTCCGGGTCGACGTCAGAGATCCGGTTTGATCCAAGGGGTTCATCATTGCCGCAAAAGCCACTACCCACTGCTAGCATTCCATCGGCGGAGAAAGCCCCCGTCGATCCCCAATCGTTTCCCTTGATTGATATCAGCGGTGGCTCACCAACCGGCGTCGCAGGACTGACGGTCCACTCGCGAGCTAGCTCGCCTGGGGTCACTGGGGATGATGAGGTCAGTTATGAGAAGGGGAGAGCCATTCACTCTGCTCAAGAGAGAGCTCAGAGGCTTGCATCCCTCCTTGGTCGCTCGTCAAAGTCCCCGAAGCCAAGTCCTCGGTCCAGTCTGCCGTCATCAATTGCGTCTACTCCTACAGAAGTGGCGCTTCCCTCGGAGGATGGTGATGAGATTCCTATGATCAGCCTTACCGAGAAAAACTACGACTTTTTCTCCGACGATGAAGATAACCTCATAGATAAGCGACAATCAACACGTACTGCTGAAGCTCATCAGCTTGTGCGACAAATGACTCGAAAGGACTTTAACATTTTCCCCCGCGTCCGTGCTCCCTCCCCTGGACTGCGCTCTGGCCAGGCCACTCCTCTTGAGGAGAGGGATCCAGACGCCTATGTCGAACGGCCAGCTCAGTACCGCGGTGGGATTCTCTCAAGCTTGCTGAAGCTCTATGACCAACCCGGTCAGGCCAACTATTCTCGTGGCCGGTATGGCCACTCGCGTCAGAGCAGTTCTGGAGGGCTCAGTAGCCGAGGATTGTCTCCCGACCCGAGCTGGAAGCCCCAGCGACCAAGGAAGTGGTACGAGAAATCGCCAAACCAATCCAGCGTCTCTTTGTCTGGCTCTACGGCCAAGAACTCTTCTAGTTCTCCTATTGCGATGCTCAAGCGCTCTCGGAGTAGCGGTGCTGTCCCCGGCGTGCCCAAACGTATGGGTAAGCCGCAGCTGGAGGACGAGATACGCATCACTGTTCATATCGCCGAACTTCTCTCACGTCAACGCTATCTACTCCTGCTTTGTCGCGCATTGATGAAGTATGGTGCGCCGACCCACAGACTGGAGGAGTACATGAGAATGTCCGCTCGTGTTCTCGAGATCGACGGTCAATTCCTGTATATGCCGGGCTGCATGATTATCTCGTTTGACGACGCATCTACTCACACGACGGAAGTCAAGCTAGTCCGATCTCAACAGGGCGTCGACCTTGGTCGACTTTCAGACGTGCATCAGATCTACAAGGAGGTGATTCATGATGTCATTGGCATTGAAGAGGCCACACAACGGCTAGAGGAGACCATGAAGAGACCGGACAGATATCCGGTTTGGTTTCTCATTTTGGTTCATGGATGCGCCAGCGCTAGTGTCGGCCCGTTTGCCTTCAACGCTCGTCCCATTGACATGCCCATTGCTTTCGTGCTAGGATGCCTTTTAGGTGTTCTACAGCTTGTCCTATCGCCCCGATCCCACCTTTACTCGAACGTTTTTGAGATCTCGGCCGCGGTCTTGACTTCATTCCTCGCCAGAGCGTTTGGCAGCATTCGTTACAACGGAGAGTACCTCTTCTGTTTCTCGGCCTTGGCACAATCCTCGATCGCCCTGATATTGCCTGGGTATATGGTGCTGTGCGCCAGTCTAGAACTCCAGTCTCGCAGCATCGTCGCTGGCTCTGTCCGCATGGTTTACGCCATCATTTACTCTCTATTCCTCGGATTTGGAATCACAATCGGTACCGCTGTCTACGGGCTCCTGGATGGCAAAGCATCTTCCGCCTATACCTGCCCCGCCAGTCCGATCACAAACGAATACCTCCAACATTTCCCCTTTGTCATCCCCTTCACCATCTGCCTCGCGCTTGTCAACCATGCTAAGCTGAAGCAAATTCCCGTGATGATCGTCATCGCATTTGCGGGATATGTGACCAACTACTTTGGCAGTAAGAGATTCTACTCGAGCACTCAGGTATCCAACGCGTTGGGTGCCTTCGTGATCGGTGTCATGGGAAATCTCTATAGCCGACTGCGACATGGTTTCGCAGCCGCCGCAATGTTACCCGCTATCTTCGTGCTTGTTCCATCGGGGCTTGCAGCGAGCGGGTCTCTGATCTCTGGGATCGTGTCGGCAGAACAGCTCACCAACAAAATGACTCCTTATTCCGTGGTTGCCAATGGCACCCAAGGATTCATGGATGCAGCTCAGAATATGACCCAGGCGCAGAACAACGCCCAATTCCATGGCGTTGTCTTCGATATTGGATATGGAATGGTCCAGGTCGCCATTGGATTTACCGTCGGTCTCTTTCTGGCTGCTCTCGTCGTGTATCCGCTTGGAAAGAAACGAAGCGGACTCTTCAGTTTCTAAGCAACATCTATACTCATTCGTTCGCTTTTCTTTTGTCACCTTTCTTTCCCTTTTCGGATTCGGTTTGGTTTTATCTTGATTTTTTCATTGTCACGCAGCGAGTTTGGTCCAGTACTATCAGCGTCTCTGTGTCTATCGTTGTCTTCTCCTTATATATTGGCGTCACATACTCACTATGCATGTCTTTATCTAGTCAAGTTTTTCTTTCACGTTGAGCCTTCTCTTGCATCTGCGATGTCACGATATGATTTGAGTTGGTCGAGTTTAGCGAGCGATAGATGGGATTATGCATTGTTCGTGGTATTTAGGACTGTTCTTTTCTATGTATTTCTTCAGGGTTGTTCGCTGTATCTAATTTCTGGGGGGGTTTTTTTTTGGCGAAGATAAAATTCGTTTAGGGGGTCTGTCCTGTTTGGATTGCTTTGGTGTCCTTTGTTTATATTGTTATACCAACTCATAATGCTTTAAGATATAAGCATGCAATTTTGCAACCTCAACTTTTTCTACAAGCCCTAAGAGACTCATAGATTGCGTTTTAAGAGATTAGAAGATGACCTGCTGAACGTGTCTTTATTCATCGCTTCGAACGACAGCTCATTCGATTTTAATTGACCTTGCCAGTCTATTGCATGTAAATTAGGACGAATTTTCGATGTAGTCTGACTAGCAATGTTTGATTCATCGGAAGTCAACATCCAATCGAAGAAGTAGAGGTCCACCATATCGAAGAGTTCCGCACACCGTATCTGGTTGGGATCTTGATAGTCCATTTCGTCCTTTGGAATACGGACGACCACCCGTGATGCTTGACTTCATCTTGGACCACGAAATGGTTCTTCTGTGGTGGTGTTGGTACTGTAAGTGTGAGGGAATAGTACGTGGAAAAGGGGGAGGATGGAGCACAAGATATTTCAAGGCTGGCACTTATGCTTCAGCTTGGAATCTAGTACAAACAAAGCCCTGAATCCTTAATACTTTGTTTGTTAGCTGATTGGCCATCGCCACTCCACTGACTTATGACGCCTTTTTCTAGGTACCTAAGATAGTACCAGGCCCAACCAGCCACAACCATGCATTTCCGTCCAGCAGCCAGCTGCTTTCTTGAATGTCTTCTTTTATTTCCATTCTTTCCTCTTCTCTTGCTTTCTTTATTTAATGTTTCCACAGATCCACGCATGCTAAGCTCTCATGCAGAAAATGGTGAGTTAACAACAGATAACCTTAGAAGAAAGTCGCGGACTCGGTCAATGAAATGATGTTCGGTCCTTGTGTCTCATTGACAACTGAATAGCCATGGCTATTGCTATTGTAGCTGTCGGTGTTGTTATCGCCCCTAGGTATATTTCATATCAGCAAACTCGGAGATTTTATATACTAGTCAGCGTTTTATTCAATGGGGATTTATGTATGTGCTGGTAAGTCTGATTTGCAGAATTTTCACCTGTCTATATAGTGGTCCATAGTTTTGGAATTGAGTTATCGTCGTTAGCCCCTCAGTCCGACTGTCGATAGACCGGTCGTCTAAATTGAATTTAGGCATTTGGCTGGTACTTAGCTAACGGGTTCTCTCAACTCTCGCATTTAGAGTGGAGGCTTTAACCCCTTGGTTCCGTTAAAGATAATTGAGGGCAACTTTCTTAGCCTCGGGCACTAATTGTTCATCGCGATCTTGTGACTAGTAATCGTCCTGTCTTCGTAAAGTAATTTGGATGCTGTTCCCTCTCGTTCCCTCTCCAGGGAAAGGTCTACAAACCAAACAAACCAAATCGAGCATTAACCGTCTCTTAGGTCAGCAGATTCACCCGCCATTCGGCGTGTTGGTCTGCCTGCTGACCTAAGAGACGGCTAAGAGACGGCCAAACCGAGCAAATCGAACAAACCGAGCAAACAAAACAATAGAACAAACAAAATGAATATTGACCTATTGAATCGCGAATCGAGAACCCAACTGAGGGCGCAAAAGAGAAAGTGTTCATGTTGTCTACATCACTAAACATCTGTTAGAGCTTGAAGTGGGTCAAAACCAGTTTGGCCCTTCCTATATATACGAAGAACAATTTCGCACAGTCGTAAACATGAATCTATTCACAAATCTTTTTTTGCTTAGTACTACTTTACGTGAGAATGCGCTACAACCGAATTGCTATCTATGGCCATCGAGGCTGGGCCAGTTCTGCTATAGTCAACGCCCTCAGTGCATCTGGTGCTCCCACCAAGGTCTTGTATCGTCCCGGCTCGGACATATCCTCTCTTCCGAGGAGTGTTGTCACGGTAGAAGTCGATATAGCGGATCAAGGCGCATTGGTCAATGCTCTTCAAGATATTGATATTGTCATGTAAGTCGGCAACAAACTACTCAAAACACTCTCGAGCGTTCCTCCAAAGAACAAGGAGAAAACCTTAGTACTAGCAGAATCCTCACCAATATAACGCGGCCATAGTTCTCTCGTTGGCCACGAAGGCGTAACAAGACAGCACCAGCTTATTGCCGCTATTGCGAAAACGGACGTCCAGCTTTTCTCGCCCTCCGATTTGGCCGCACGATATGATAAGCAGGGCATGCGCATCGCCGTGAACGGTGCCAAAGGGGACGTGGAGCTCGCAGCCCAGAAAGCAGGTATCCCGACGACTGTAGTTTTGCCGGGAAATTTCGCTGAGTTCGCTCTGGCTACGCCGTGAGTATGGTCGTGCCCGGGTTCAACAGGAGTGATATTAATTGAAATTGCGATAGGGCCATGGGTGTCGACCACGTGAACAACCGATTGCTCTTCACTGGTGATAGTGCTACCCAGGCTGTTAATCTTTGGTGTGTCATGCCTCTACCTAACTTTCCCTCTAAATGCCATGATAATAGCTACTAACGCTTATGGAAAGTACCCGGCCTTATGTTGCTGCGGCATATGCATCCATTTTTGCCTCGACACCCGTCGATGATTTGAAAAATCGAACAATAGCACTGTCCGAGCTAAAGCCGACGGGAAATGAGATTGCTGCCGCGCTGACGGAGAAATTTGGCTCGGCTACGCGCATCGCATCAGAATCAACCGATGCCGTTAACGAGAAGATTGAAACTGCCTTAGCGACCGGTAATCCTTTTGCGCTAGCATTCTACTGCCGGAAAACTTGGGGAACGGGGCAACAGGCCCAGATGCTTGGAGACGATTTCTGGGATGTGCGAGACTACCCGAAAACTTCTGTTCGCAGTTTGATCGTTGGAGGAGAGTTACAGGCTTACCGTGACCTACCGGCAGGAGTATTGGATTTCTTTAGTTCGCAGTTTGAGCTGTGTAAGTAATCTCATTAAAATAGGAAGGAACAGCACGTAGGCAATAGAGTGCTTGTACATGAGCATTCTATTCTTGTGAGCTTTCTTTATAGGATGTATCTATTCTTGCATAGCGAGGACGAGATTAGGCTGGCCGTAAGAATGACGAGAAACCCTAACAGCTCACGCTGGCGCTTGAGTTCGGAAAACCATCAATCGACACGGCAATAGAAGCAACGAAAGGCTCTTCTCTACTACAATCACCATTCTCTAAAATATCGCAAGCATCCTCGCCATCCACATTCAATGAGAGCGCTTTGTTGCGTCCGCAGTGACTATTATTCAAATCAATATCCCGTCTGAAGAACATGAGGAGCATTCTATCAGCACAGATCTAAATTACCGAGAGATTACATGAAATTAGAGCTCCCAATTCAGTAACCCTTTCCCCTCAGTATATTCTCACCGCCCCCATACCAGAGACGACCTTTTTGAATGACTAGGCCTTTCTCTTGCCCAACTAACCACTCTCCCCCACCACGGATTACCCCATCTTCGCGGGGCCAATATTCCCTTTGCAGTTGCTTGTTGATATCCGCGATCTTATCAATCAGCAACTTGACCTGGGACGGGTCAATCTCAGATTGACCGTCTGCATCTACCCCCTCGGCAAGAAAGCCATCTTGGGTAATGAACCGGGCGATCGTCAGATGTGCCGAAGGGACACTATACCGTGAAGAAACCGGAATGCCAGCCTTTCGAACCATCTCGAACACATCTCGCCGGAGATGGTGATAAGTATAGGTATCGTCATCAAGACTTCGTTGGGAGTCCGATCTCTCACCAGCGGCAGGGACAAAGCTAAGTGCCATTGCTGCGGAGTCGAAACTCACCATTGGTTTCACCAGACGAGCGCGATGATCGAAGGAGTAGTCCGCAATTTGAGAAGCGGAGATATCCTTCGATGACTCTAAAGTCTCAACAAGGCTATTGATCTGCGTTTCGGGCAATGAATGAGCCACTTCTAGAACTGTTGCGTGGAGATTCTCGGTTGGCATTAACCACAGTGCTATGGGTAGATTAGTAAGTCACTTGTTTTGGAGCATCAGATTGCCATTCACGGGAGTTTTCTCTTGGATCATAGTTGGATCATAGTTGGATCAAATTGGAGAAAACTGTTGACAAGTGCGTAAACTTACTCGGAGCAACCTCTTTCAATTGCCTCTGTACGAATTTGATGAGCTCACAAACTTGGGAAGGAGGTTTGGCCCAGACAACGAGAGAATTACGAGGGTCCACGAAGCCATCTTCCTTCCCAGGACCATCCAGGCGCCTGAGAATCTCGTCTAGAGTCCAGCCACGGAATTCATCCGCGAGTATTTTGGCACTTTGCTGCGCGTTGCGGGTCGCTCGGTGGTCCTCATAGTAGGATTGCAGTTGATCCTATATAATGCTGGAGATGAGAAGGAGTATTGACGAAACAGCTATGCATTGACCTACTAGATCATCGTTTGATTTTGTGATTAAAGTCTGGTAGGGATTGTCCTCGGATATCACGAGTGAAGACATTGTTGAGGATATCCCGAGGTACGGGTGCGGGCGTTCTTCAGGTAGAAAATGTGTACTTCAACGCGGGTTGAAAGGGGGAGAGAGAGTTATTTAATACTCTTCGAAAGTGTCATAATTTCTAAAAATATAGCCGAGATTGGAACGGATTATAAAGCCGCTTGTCGTATAAATAGATAGAGATACTCTATCTTATTGGACGGTCTTTACCTTGGCGGGTGTCCGCCGCGGCTCACTGTATAGTTCTTGATGAGCTGACTGGGAATTGTTTACTACTTCACTACATCACTGGCAGCCTTGATACCTTGAGAGATTCGTGCCTCGCAGTGGGAAGATTGAGTAATCCTCATTAGAAAATCAACATCTCCGTGCTGTAGAAAACTATATGCATGTGACTGTAAGGTATGGAAGGCAGGGTGTCTGACTCACCGAGGGCTTCCAATTTTCAAGAAAGAGGTCAGATTCCAGGCCTTTTCCCATCTTCTGATATAGTTACTCCACATTATGAAGGAAAGCAAATTGAAGTAGGTCATCACTCAAGTAAATTAGTACGCACATGGTGAGCACGCGACATATCAGTGGGAACAATAGAACTACTAAAGATGAATCGCATATATTGCACACCCAAAAATAGATTGCTGCCACTTTACCCCGACAATAGTAACTAACTGCCAGTCATTTAGCCAAGCCAATGTAGAAGTATGGCATAGCCATCTTGAATATTGTTTATGAACAATTTTCTTTTTCGATCTTTTGAAGGGCAGATTCCAGTGAGTAGAAGCATTTATCGGCAATAGTTATATGCCCCTATAATGCCATTTTCATCGATAGAGGGTCACAAGCCTTATGTGCTGCTTTACTGCGTCAGTTTAGGATTGATCGACGACTCTGTCGGAATAATAGCGAAGATCTGCAGCTCTCGCATTAAACCCACCCTAGCAACACGACAAGCTATTCGAGTATGAGGTACTCGTACCGAAGAAGCAGGCAACTAGTTAACTAACTCTTGGGTTCACCGGCGAATACGTCACCTGCGCCCAGTCTGAGAGGAGACCATGTTCCTGCACGCGCGTTCTGGGGACGTGGCGAATGCCCACCCTTTTCTTACTACCATACTAGCCGCCACTGAGGGCTTGAACACGGTAAAGAGCGATTGTCGCCGATGCAATCCGCTCTTACGGAAGTTTCCCAATTGTGACCCATTCTCTTCCTAAACTCCATAGCTTGT
This sequence comes from Aspergillus hancockii, assembly GCA_001696595.2. NCBI lineage: Eukaryota > Fungi > Ascomycota > Eurotiomycetes > Eurotiales > Aspergillaceae > Aspergillus > Aspergillus hancockii. The sequence continues at coordinate 48,381 of MBFL02000218.1, forward strand.
TGAACGTGGTACGGCCGCCCTAGTTAGAGACAGAAAACGATGCACGGTCAAAGATGTGCCTCAAGTGTGGAGAATGGAGTGTTGACCTAGTGTGGAAATGATGATATGTTGGCTTACCATCTCCTATTGGTGCCCCCAGCTGGGGAGATTCTGCAACGAGTCTTTTTCATGCAATGGCACTTCTATATGTTGTCTGTGATCGCAAGAAACAGGGCTCCCCTCATTGTATGAAAGCCGATATTAGTACGCGGAGATGGCATTACCGGCGCGACGGTCATAGCAGATGTTCTACTCAATGATACCAGTGTTTCCTTCACCGGGCCTGGCCACCATGGCCAGCAGAGTCCTGGTAGAGTTGAAGATATCGAAGAGAGGAGGTCGGACACTAATGAAGCTTACAGAATTAGATCTCTGCACCTTTATGGAGGGAATTGGACACAACGGTACCGGTTCCATGGGAGTGCAGGACACTGCGCTTTGATCTGAGTAGACCGTTTACTTTAGAGTTAGCGGAGTTAGAGAAATCTGACGCCAAATCCTCCCCGATCGATATCGATGATGTTGGACTATTGGCTGATGAGAGGTCCAACTTGCCTCCGCCCCTAAGAATAGCTTCGTGTCAACTCCAAGGGGTATCTCGCCTTGCCCAATAACAAAGATCGGCCCTGCTTCGCTACATGGTAATGGCGTGCATTATCGATGACCAGTTCATGGCCCACGATACACCTATTCGCTTACAATGTGACGTATACGTTGTCATGGGACTGCTGTTCTGGCCGCGAATTCCCCCTTGTGCTACATTCGGCGTTCCATCGAAACTATATCGTAGACCCAAACAGACGACCGAACAACAAGTATTTATCTAACACACAACACAAGACTGCATTTCCCTCGCTTCTTACCCAGAGCAGTGTACCGAAATGGTCTCGCTCGAGGCGATCCGGGCCTCCAACCAACAGTTGTACTCAGCCCTACCAGCTGGCCTTGTAGCAGTCTTTATCGGTGCAATGAGCGGCATTGCCGAGACATCGATGAAACAGTTTAATCATTCGAATTCACCCCGCACATACTTCGTCGGCCGCACAACAGCCTGGGCAGATCGCATCAAGACAGAACTCAAGGCACTGAACCCGAAGGGCACCTACATCTTCCTGGAATGTGACGCCCGTCTGCTAAAGAGCGTAGACGAAGTATGTCAAGAGATAAAGGCGCAAGAGACGCCGATCAACCTGCTGTTCCTAGGCATAGAAACTCCAGTGTTTGGCACAAGTGAGTAACATAGCAATGAAACTGTTTTCGCTGCGGTACAAGATCCTTGATGCTATCCCTGCCCGGGAGTGCCTTGATAGAGACCGAGAAATCCTCCTTTACTTCGCCGCACTGAGCTACTACTCCCGCGTTCGCTTTGCCGTAAACCTCCTGCTTCGCATTCAAAGTGCGCCCGCGCTTCGCCGGGCCGTTACCGTCTTCGCTGGTGGCAAGGAGTGCATCATATTCACTGACGACTTCTCCGGTTTAGACATCTCCCTTCCGGCAAGGCGTGGGCATTTCGCGTCGATGCTGACGCTCTCTTTTGATGTACTGGCCAAGTAGGCGCCGGGAGTCTCCTTCGTTCATGACTATCCTAGATTCGTCAAGACCGATCTCACAAGAGGGACTAAGGCGTGGGGATGGCAGTTGTCAAGGGATTGACCAAAGTGATTGGACCGTTTCTGAATATTCCGATTGAGGAGGTAGCGAACGTCAGACGTCTTTATGCCAAGGGTGTACCTGTTTCTGAGCGAGTTGGCATTGCTGGGGGTGCTGATGGGAGGATGGGTAGTAGTCTATACTCGGTTCATGTGGATGGGAAGGGGAAGGCGCCGGAGATGCTAGTCAAGTTGAGGGAGGATGGTTCGGTCGATTAGTTGTGGTGAGGAAGAGTTCGTGCGTGTAAACTGGAAGTGTGAGGGTATGATGCTGCATACAGTGTACTGTACCTGTGCCTGTCCTCTTTCATAAGCTTTTCTTGATGGTGGATTCGAAGTGCAGGATATTTTGAGGGTTCATTGCGAACATTTTCTTTCTCTTGTACGAAACATTTTTGCGACATCCTGAGTCCTCACAACACAAGCGCAGGTGAAATCAATCCACGCCAAGATATCAGTGTACTCCAAGCTAGGGCGATGCTTCGTTCACATCTTTCTGGCTATAGTTGTACTTGGATCCTCTTCTCTAATAATAATCTATTCTTTATCTAGCTTTCCGATTTCTAACTATGACACCGTTCTTCTTGCTCCACCGGTTTACCCTCGGTCAACAGCCATGTTTTTTGGATTGGCTAATCTTGCTTCGTAGATTCCGGTGTGGTTCCCAGAAATCTCGCTACAGCAGGAAGAGGCCAGGCAAGGTTCTCTATAGAATCACGTTGCACTTCACCAGAAGTTATCATGTCTACAATCGCCACAGCAATATAGCCGCCAATCGCCGTGAAGACATGCCACCTGTTCTCTAGTTAGTGGCACGAACTCTAGTATCCCAGTAGGGCAAGAAGAGAGAAACTACCATCCATGTAATTCTAAGAGGAACGCCAAGGGCACGCCAACGGATTGTCTCGTGTTGGTCAAGATACGACAGGCCCAATCGTCAATCAGCCACACAAGGTACCCGAAAATGAAACTCGCTAGAACTGTTTAATGATTTGCCCAAGCAGGTCGTCAGTTGAATGGAAGACTTACCGCAACCAAACAGTGCTATGTTCTGGACATTCTTCCTGGTCGAAGGGTCGGGGATTTGCCGAGGAATGATCTTCAGCGTCCGCGTTGCGATCAAGTAAACCGCCATACCGAAAGTAACAGCATGGAGAAGGAATTCATCCATAACCATATGGACAACCATCACGACAGTGAACATGAGTGAGAGGGTGATACCCACTACCCTGGTGCGCTGTGGGCTGGCCTGGAAAGAGAGGATACGATACAGGAGGGGCGTAGTCAGGAGATGCATGGACAGTTCATCCGCTAGGGTTTTGACTAGGTAAGAGACGATCGGGATAGCTATGGTGTCGAGCGAGACGTACACATTTGGGTGTGGTATTTCAAGGTCATATGGTAGCCGGCTGAGCAGGCCCCTACCCCGATCAGCCCACAGTATGGAATTGAGCGGGCACCGGTCAGTGTCCTTTTGTGACGCAGCTTCAGTAAACCGTAAGTTCCGTAAACAACTAGAGGCAGACGTTAATTTCCAGGTCTTATAGCCGCGAAAGTCGCTAACCCACTGAATACAGAGCTGCTCAGGGTGTTGATAAACTCCGCGATGTATCGCGTTACTACATAATCCTTTATTAGAGCAATTTGCGGTTAGTCCGGTTTTACTAGGGTGATGATACATGGAATTGCTTTAGAAGACGCACTTCTTCGCAAAAGCTGGAATGGAACGTCAGTCACTGGTATTCTGGGCAAATTGACTTGATGATCGGGACGTACTTCAGGTACGACGTTGGGGGGCCCCAGAAGGGTGTGAGTGTGGAAGGATCCATTGTAGAAAATGTTTTATTCCTTCGCTGTTGATTTAGATATATTGAGGCCAGATTGGAAATGTCTGAAACTGGTTGGCCGGCTGCCGTCCGAAGTCCGGTTTAAATAAGCAGTCGGGGCCCCACCCAGACTCAAGGGATATAATTTTAGTATCCCTAGACTACTCTATCTCTGACCCACTTGACTATCCCTAGGAGACTTCGTGCTCACGACAGGCAGCTTCGTGACACCGATTCACAAAAGTTTGGTTCTACAAAGGAAGTCATATCCAAAATGAAAAGCACACGTAGGATTGAGGCAGACTTGCGCGGCCTTTACCTGCAGCCCGACGTGATAGGTCACCCAGGGGCAAAGCTCTAGCTTATATCACAGAAGCTCGACAGAGGTAGGAATGCATTTTCACACTCCAAAAGGGGCCAGCTTCCATAGTTTCCGTTCAACCTCCAACCCTGTATCATAGTCTCAGCCAAAAGTACGGTAGGATATAGCCTGCTGTATAGTTTCCGATTGGAAGCGTACATCGCCTTCGTGAATTCCCAGTACTCGGGCTTATAACCAGCACATTTCCCAGTCAACAATACCGCTTAGCTCTCCACCCTCAAGGAGAAGGCTAGTGGCATGGACATCAGAATGAGTAAAATATGAGAGGTGATCCTGGCGAATGGCCTGACCATTAAGCGCCTCGGTTATTGTGCATCCCAAATGACTTATAAGATGATTGTTAAAGTCCGATTCCGTGTTATATGGACCTCTACGGCCATCAGGTATACGATGGTCTATCACTGGGCCCCTGACGTTATCTCCAACCTTGTATGGTGTGTTATTAGGGATCTTTCGGAGCTGTGAAACAATAGGCGGTCCCGTTCAGCGTAGGACATGAGATGGAACGACATCGCCAAATTGCTGTCCAGGCAGATGTGCTATGATCAGATACGTTCTACTGTTGCGCTCCCCATCATCCACAGGTCGAGGAGCAGGGATAACTCTGTACTTTTCCACGAGTCTAAGGGCGGTAGGTAGCCTCACCTTATCTGATTCGGGAGTTCGAATCATAGACGGCGGAATGATATATGGAGCAAGCTGAACCATCTCTACGGTAGACCAAAATTTCAAATGCTCGGGGACTGGATCGAAGCTTGTCACTGCGATTGATTAGCCTGGAAAAGGAACAAAAGGTTTCGGAATGTCTACATTTATACTCCAAACGTCTCCAATCGTGCTTAAATGCATGATGGCAGGCCTCCACATCCTCACACTGATTTATTCTTGAGAGTAGATATTGCGCGGCTAACTCTGGATCGACGGCGTTTTCGATGAAATGTTTTAGAATGAGGTGTTCAGGTGAGGAGAGGTCTGCCGAAGAGATATCTTCAGCGCCGAGGTGGAAGCAGCCATAAATTACAATGTTACTAAAACATTCCGGGGCTAGAATCAGGAACCAGATAAAGCCAGCATGTCGGTGTATTGGAAGGGGTTGAGAGCGGACTACGGAGTGCCAGTAACAGTTAGCGCCCGGTGGCCTCGTGACCAATTCATGTGGATGGCGAGAATATGATTACATTCATGTCTATCGTTATTCCTTGTTATGCTAGCTTAGCCTGCTTTCTCCCCCCCCAGTGTTCTCAGATTCATCAGATTTTGTGAACCGCTCTACTCTCCACCGAGGGCCACATCTAATTACAACCCACAGTAGTGGCGCAGTGGCTAGCATGACGAGCGCAATAAAGGTAAAACACCACCCCCGCCCCATGGCATTCAGCATAGGATCGATCAAGGCGGTCGCTCCAGCTCCAAGCAGACAGCGGACAAAGTTATTGGATGCCGTCGCGGCAGACGCATTAGTCGGATAGAGATCCACAAGCAATGTGCTGACTGTATTGAATGCGCCAGTCACCCCCAGTCCCATCAAGAACAAGATCGTTGTTGGAGCAGCTAGGTGAACTTTGAAATGCAAAACCCAGCCGAATGCAATCACAGTCAAACTGCCAGCTGTCAGGAGAGGGAAGGCAAGCTGCAGACGGGCTTTCTCAATGGGGAAGTCCTTCAGGTCCCGGGGACGAGTTCCATGGAGAGGATAGCCCAGTCGTTTCGCTAGCCGCCGATAGTTGTAATCCAACATCTTCCCTGTGGCAATTGAGGCAATTGAGGCTCCGAGCCCAAAGGGGATGTAGCAGAGCCCAATCTGGAGATCATTAAGACCATACAAATCTTCGTAGATTGCGGGAATGGAGGCGCTGACATCGTAAAATCCAGCAAAGAGTATTGCATTCGAAAAGAGAATGAGGCTTGTGTCTTTCTGGAAGACGATCGAAAGCGTCTTGGTGGGGTTTGGAAAGCTGAGCTTGCGTCCTATTTCGGAAGCTCCATTTATCTGCTCCTCTGTCCTTCTTGACCTGTTGTGATACCAGTTCATCAACGATAGGTTCCACGTTGGGGGTGGAATCGAGCCATTGCCAACGATATTCCGGGCAGTCTCGGGAAAGAGTATCAGCAACTGAACAGTGAAGGCGCCCGCAAATATCGCCAGAAACCAGAAAATAGCCCTCCATCTCAAGTACTGTGCTAACAGGCCTCCGATAACCGGACCAACAGATGGACCCAGCAGCGAGCCGGCCGTCACGAAGCCCATATATGATCCACGTTCTGCGGCGGTTGCGATATCTGCCACCACGCCCGATGAAAGCGCAATGGTGGTACTGCTCCCAGCACTCTGCAAGCATCGGAGAATGAAAAGTGCGGCATAGTTATCTTGCAGTGCAAGCCCGATATTGGCTGCTATGTACAGGAGAAAGCAAATGATGTATGCCGGTCGTCGGCCAGCTTTATCTGCAAAGTCCCCCACAAACATGGGCGACAGCCCTTGAAAGATCTTGTTATGGTCAGCCGTCGCCCACAGTAAGTTCAAAGAGCGATTCGTACCATATAACTCGTTAGAGTCAGGTTGATCAAGCTACTTGAGACGTGTAGGTCATGGGCTAATGTGTTTAATGCCGGATAATAGATCTGCGAAGACACGGGCGAAAAGAAGCCAGCCCATGATGCACAGAAGATGATGTACCTCTTCTGAGCTCTTGTAAATGACGAATATACGATATCGCTGGCTCTCGTCGCACTACGAGTTAGGGCGGCATCGTTCGGGGTTTCTCCCTGTGTCGGAATTTCTTTTACAGAGCCATTAATAGGGGACAGCATTCCCTTTGTCGGTTTTGCAGGGGGAAGCTCAGGAGTCATCTTCAATTTACTCCTTGCAAAGCCTTCAAGAGTGAGCAGCACGTTTGGCTGTCAATTTATCACCGAGACTTGCACTCGGCTATCGGCACATAGTTGAGGGTCTTAATTTCCTTTCTAGTACTAGCGTTCATTTACCAGGAATTGGCTCGAATAAACTAGGGCTGACGACGAAATCGGGTCTATCGCGCAATCATATGCTTAGTTCTTAATGTTGTAGACATGTATACATCCTACAGTCTTAGTGTTGAGTAGATTTGCATTCGGAAATGTGTTCAGCAGAAAACACGATCCCGGATACATTCCATTGAGTCTATATTGATAGCCTATATCAACTTATCAATCACAACGGACGGTTTAAATCCGATAAGTAGTAGAAAATATTTAACTAATCAAGCATCCCACGGCCCTATATTGATTGTGTTGACATCAATCCAACTGTGATTTGGTGCTCACACCATCGGCTCCGATGCACTTTCACTTGGAAACATGAGAGTAAAAAGAAACGCAAATGCACCAACTCTGCGTAGGTATAGGGTCTCAATAGTGAACTTTCTTCTCATGTCACCCTGGAGCTCGAAACAAGTTGACATCTCATCTCGCAGCAAACCAGATCACCAAGCTTCGGCTTCCGCTGAACGTCAAACGGGACGGCAATTTTCAATTTCAATCGGCCAAGGGTAAGTAAATTGAATTAGCCAGCTTCACCAGTAACGAGGTCGATTGCAGAATACCACAAGGGGGTGAAGTCGATCGTAAAACCCCCGTATCTACCCTGACATTGGGTGTTGAGAAGCCCTCATGATAGATCGTAGGTTGACAAGGAGAACATGTTGCATAATCCGGAGTTATATGACTCAATTGCTTAGAATGATCACCATGGTGTGGGACTCGAGGCCAGTGGACATATGAAACCCAACTTGTAGTCACCTTGAACCAAGCTTTTGGATAGATAGGATGGCATCGCGCATTGCACTATCGTCCTTTGAATGCCACCCCGGATTTACCTGGGATTTGCCCTGGCATAGCCGGGAACAGCAGGTCCGTTGGCTTTAGAGATGGATATGAAGGGCAATATCAACCATGCCTAAAGTTGCCCAATCACAGTCAGAGCACGAAGAATACTATCAGCATCTCGAGGATTTAGTAGTATACTGAAAAAAGACGAAAGGCAGCGGCAGGGAAAGCTCAGCAATACAAGACCTGAATTATTCTTGTTCTTAAAGATGTCTATCAACTGTTCACAAGTTGTTGTGTTGGGCCTCTAAGCCTTCCCTATATAACGAATTCATGTTTCGATGAAGATTGAGAATGCGATTTCAAATGGTAGCTTTATATCTGATTCAGGTTAGACTGAAATTTCTTAAGCGGAATATAAAAGCACGAATTAATGACATTAGGAGACTTGATTCGAAAGATAAGAGATAAATAATATCAAAACCTAGTCTTTATTCGTGAAAAGCCAAAGGAAATGTGATAAACAAGTCAACGGTCTGAGTCTGTATTCAATGATATTATGTTGAACTGAAATGTGCAGCGAGGAGTGATAAAAGGTGAAAAACGCCGTCCGATTACGTTTCGACTCGTCCGCATCCAACGCCAAATCATCAAAAGCATTCATTCGTAAACATCCAGAGAGCATTGGTGCCCAGCAATCCAGGGATGCAAATTACCAATCCTTTCCCAACAAACTTCCTGTTGAGTGAGAATCAGACATGTCAATGATGCCACTAGATTGGACACTCTGAACGTCCGTCACAGAAGGAGGTCTATCGATCTCAACTGGTTCATCGTCGAGTCTTTCGATCCGACCATCTTCAGATTTATCGACTTCCTCCCAGTCGTCCTCACTCTTGTCCTCCGTGTGGATCTTACTGTTCTGCACAACACGCTCTGTGTTAACCTTCTGTTTCTTGCTTCCTGGTTGGCCGTCCAAGGTCGGGTCCACGGTAGGTGGGTCGGGGAGCTTAGCTGCGAGTATCTCTAGCGACGGCGAAGACTCACCGTCAGCAGTTGGTTGAGCGTCGACTTCCTTAGCACTACCACACGGGAGATCCAGCTCTACTGGAGGGAAAATCGAGCTAATAGCGGTCAGAAATATGCACCATGGCATTATCCGAAAGAGACACGGAAGTATACTCACGGGATCCAATCTTCATAGGCAATCTCGTCCTTGCGCTCAAAGTTGCAAAATATGACCCTCTCCAACCTCCCAATATTGTTCGAATCCTCTAGGAACTTTCGAGTTTCGTCGAGGGCAGCATGAGCGGCTTCATGACTGGGGTATCCGTACACGCCGGTGCTGATAGCCGAGAATGCAATGCTCTTCATATCATTTTCCACAGCGAGCTCCAAACTTCGTCGATAGCAACTCCGTAGAAAAGCTTCTGGTCGATCTTTCCCCGCGCGTAGTTCGGAATTGTAAATAGGTCCAACAGTATGGATGACCCGCTTGCAGGGGAGGTTGTAGGCTGATGTTATCTTGGCGTCGCCGGTTTCGCAGCCATTTAAAGTGCGACACTCGTGCAGAAGGCCAGGACCGGCTGCACGATGGATCGCACCATCAACACCACCACCTCCAAGGAGGGATTCGTTTGCGGCATTGACGATGCAATCGACATCTTGCAGTTTCGTGATATCATTTCGGATGAGGGAGATCGTGTCATTGAAGGTTTTTGAGGGCTGTTTGAGAGGATGGGGTACTGGAGCCAGGCGACTTAATTTGTACAACAGAGAAGCTGTGGGGATTTCTGTAATTGGCACGTATAGGGGCGCCATTTTGCAATCGGATCAATAACTCTTGCAAGGTTGCAATATAGACAAGACCTCCGCAGGAGAGGTAGAGGCGTCTCCCGTGTGGGCGGGCCAACTGATGCAGTAAGTATTAATCCTTGCCGACACACTCAATATCCTTCAGCTAGGGAGGGACTTGACCATTGAAAGGCAAAGGTGAGATGAATTTTTGGAGATGAGAAAGAGTTCACGTTAGAGCTGCTTGACGCTGATGGTGGGGAGCTTCCCCGCACGTGATAGCACATGATTCACGCCTATCCGATAATAGAATGTCACTTATCTTATCGGTCATCCGGTGATTGGAAATACAACCGTTGACTGGCGGTCCATAGAAACGGCAGTGTGTTCATCTGGCAGTCTGATCCTCCCAAGACGTGTCACTTAGCCTGTCGCCTACTACCCTTTTTGATCTCACTTCTACCGGCGGATCTCTTGTCTTCTGGGCCATCTCTCCCACAAACCAGAGGACTCATTATGCTCTGCTGCCGTTCGTCTACTTTCCTGAAACCAGTCCCAAGTGACTCCATCTGTATACTGTGAGACAAGCGCTTGACGCTTAACAGCGGTCGCTCGATTGGCCGGTTTACCCGTCGGTCTTGCCGGATAGCCCATGATTTGACACCACACACATCTCGATCTATCCTTCCCGATGAAAACGCCTTCTTACACAGTATCTAGATCGGTTGGTGATCAAATCCTGATCAAATCTGATCGCTTGCTGATAGACTCCCTTTTTACTCTGTATCGAGCACTGAGTGTTCAATATCAAAGGCGACATAGCAACTCCTTACCGTCATAGTGTAGATGGCACCAAAGCAACGCTGTGGATATGATATCATCCTCAACGCACCCGATCATAAACGATAATCGTACCTGGGGATGTATAAGATTTTCATAATGCAACAAAAATAGTGAACAACTTTCAACATACGCATACTGACGACGAATCTGTCCCAAGGCTTTGCAATAAGTATCAAGGATAATACGTATACAGTCTCCACAGTGTATATGTCACAGCATCGTGCCTCACTATCCATATATAACGACATCTTGCATAAATTTACATTCACACTAATGAACATGTATCACAGCCCAGACAGGCAAGCTAATGCAAGGGCATCAAATCCACCGATATACACTATTCCCCTTTGGTCACCTAGACAAATTTACTTCAGGATCTTATATGTAAGTATCGCTTCATCCCACTGCATTTAGCAATAGGGTCTGGGTGTGATACGCAAGATACCTATCGACTACATACGGCTAATTTTTTTTATTTTTTCTTTCGTCCTTGTGATATCCTAAACAGGTAAGAACTGGTCAAGATCTGAATATACTCTACAGATTGTATCGTGTAAATGTCCGATTTAATGGCCAGTATTGTATTACCAGTTGTATTGTCATTCCGTTGCCTTTTTTTTTGCTATACCTTTGCCTTGAGCGCCACCTTTCTTTCTTTTCTATTTTATTTTTTCCTACTCCGTAAGTCCATTGTGATAAATCGATAGCTTTTATCGATGACAGCTGTCATCGCATCCCTTGCGTAGGACAATCATTAGACGTCAGGATGGGAGGGTGTAGAACTATTACATGGGCTATTCTTTAGTCTCTCGTATAGAGATCAGATCGGCCCTTCGGCAACAAAGGCACACTAGATTACCGAGCGCTTAGAAAAGAAACGAAAAGCAAAGCATTTATTAGAAGAAAAAAATAAAAAATAAAAAATAAAAAAATGGAAGACCCAAAACTAGCAGTTTGTACTAAAACTCTCAGCGATCTCTAGTGAGTGGAACCCCGAATAAACCTATTTTTCCCCTCCTGCAGACCCGGATCTCTCAGGAGTCAATCCAATTCAAGTCAACTCCAATAAAGATATAATTACACTTTAGAGGTAAAAAACTCAAGAAAAATCCAACTCCCAAGCGTAAATTACGTTCATTATCTTGGAACAAATCATACCCCTGAATCTTCTTTTTCTCTTAGAAAATTTTCCAAAAAGTCAAAGCCAAAAAGTCCCACCACAACCTAACCTAAAGCCCCATATCGATCTGATTCGAAGATGAGGATCTCTCACCCGGCGATCGCGGCTCTAACTTCCACCCAAAGAGCGATAAGCGGCCGTCTCCACTTCCCACCGATTCAAACTAAAAAGAATGGCGCCTTAGATTTGAGTACGAGCGTAGGTCACGATGGTCGCGCGCACCAATATTAGTTCTCCGGTTTAGGTCACTAGGCGGGATTTGCAGGTGGAGTTGCAATCAGGGGGGTCAAATCCCGTATGTGCATGAACGAGTGGCCTTAGTAGTGTGTCCTCGGGGTTTTTTGGCTTGATACTCCGGCCGAAAGGGAAGGAATTGATTTATTTCCGAATGGAGCGAGGTTAAGGGTTTGGGATATAGATTTATTTTGATTTTATTTAATATCATCTGGGCAATATTGGTTGGGGTAGAGTAGATTATGGAGTCCTTGTTTGTGACTTTGGAACACTAATTTAGTGAATACGTTCGCTGAAGTTCGTGTTGAAAGTTAATGTTGCCCCAATTTTCCCCTATTGCCCTATTGCAGTCAACCCAGTAGCTGCTTGAAACATAAATGCACTAAGGACTGTTGATACTACTATATGTATGCAGGCTTCTTATTGAGTTACTCTGAATTGTAATTCTTATTTTATTTTATTTTTTGGCTCCCTCCCCTCGTGTTCCTCTCTCGCTCAAGAGACCGGATCTCAGGGGCTGTCTGGTGTGATTTGATTTGATTATCACCGTGATCGATAGTGGTTATCCGATCATTCCGGCACTATGGGAAGGCTAAATTTGAGATCAACTTCAATAGTTTTCGGTGGGACCGTTGAATCTATCCATTCATACATCTGTACAGCCACCAACCAGGTAATCCTGTACGTGTGTACATACTTACTGTAAGAATAGATTTGCAAAATAGGATTTAACCAGAGAAAAAGCAAATTTCTTCAATCTAACACAGGCTGAGATAAGAAACAATAAAGTATGGTACTTAACCGCTTGGGTCTGCATAAACAACTCGACTTGACGTATCTACTAAGATAGCTGCAGAGCAACCTTGAGATATAGCAGCCGTGTAACAATAGTCCCTGCAATCTGATACGCGAGCCATAAATATCGTGTTAAAGAACTATCCCATTATTCTCAGCTGCCGTGTTCCACAGCAGACGGCACTTTTTGGGCCCATACATTTGCACAAACAACAACAAAAAGAGCCACGTACGTACATCCTTCAAGCTCTCCTTACAGTACTTACATACATACACACATACAATTGCTTCTCCTTCAGGCGGTATAGTTACCCACAAGATCACATCTCAATAGTGCGGAACAAAAATTTAGGAATAGAAACACAAACACAAAACTATGGGCCCGGAAAACCTCCTGAACCACTCGTTCCCAACTAGATCAACAAAGCTGAACCAAATATCAGAGCCCGCCCAGCTCCACACAGCACAGCACCTAAAATGGACCTTTCAAGTTTCAACCCCAAGATCAAACAAAGCTCCCGGGGACCTGTATCCTCCCCGAGAGCCCTAACCTCAAACCCGTGATCAACCCACGGAGCCGAACGAAGCGTGTCGTGTCTCAGTCTCAACAAACCGTCGTATCCGCGTACTGTATCTTGGGTCGACCTCAGTCAGTTCCTCAGTGGGGAAGACTCAACCAAATTTACTATGTTTAGATGGAACGATCCATTTTCTTTGATCTACCCGTCGTTAGTCAGACTCAGCCCCATGCCGCCAACAGCCTACGGCAAAAAACGCCAGTCAATCAGATGTCAGATTTAAAAGTATGTCGGAACGAGGGGATGCGGCGGACTCCGTTGGGACTAGCTATATGTAGGTTTTTTTTTATTTTTTTTTTTTATTTTTTTTTTTGGGACTGGGGGTGTTATGGATCTACTTGCTAGTACAGAGTGGGTGAGAGTAACATAGCACACGCCATGCATATACGCATGCATGGATGGGTTTGGGTGCGTGCATTGCAGATATGTACACAGCCACAATGATTGTCGCGCTTTGGATGAGTTCAGCTGGGATGGGTCAGGCCAATACTTTTGCAGATGCAAACCTAGACCCCCTCCTCCCCCCCACATGATTCTTTTCCGTGCGTTGTTTAGAAGGTTCAGAAACCTAGGGAACTAAGTAACTGGTAATATGTAGAGGTGCAGTACTCTGGACCGCTTTCTTAATCGGGTTATCAGTCACGCATCGACTGTGTCGATCCGCCTTGCCGGAAGGTGTAGAGTTTGGGGATTGAAGGCGATCACCTTGGTTTATCCTTAGACTTGACGGATATTCTATGTATGTATGCTGAGAGAATAGCCTCCTGGGCAGAGTCAAAGGTTTGAACGAAAAAATGTGTCTGAGACAGACTCGGCGTGACGATCAGTTGTACCATAACTTTCCCCCAGAAGGCAAGTTGTGTCGAAGTTCTACTTTCTAAAGTAGGTAATGTATGTATCGACGAAGGTGTATGCATCAAGGACAAGCACCCGACCTCACTTCAGTTAATT
>MBFL02000219.1:0-62375 GCA_001696595.2 Aspergillus hancockii
TACTATTCTTCCCCTCTACTCTCTGCTTCTTCCACCTGTTCTAGACCCCTGAGATCATCCTCAGAGGTCCTATCTATTTCTCGGGCCGCTTCCCCTGGAAAACGGTCGATATCTATCGCCGCAAGGAAGACCATTAGGGCCTTCGTGGCCCTCTGGTCCCCGAAGAGGCATTCTTCTGGAGCTACTTTCTCTTGTATAAGTGGTAGTACTTCTGTTTTAGCTAGAGTCCTGTATAGAGCCCGTCTCTAGTAACTTTACTATCTATATTTAACTAGTAGATAACCTGTTGTTTCTTGTAGAGCCTGACAGCTTAGATATCTAGATAAGTCCCGGGTCTCTATTCACCGAAGGTAGGTCGGTATTGCTGCATATCCAGTCTTTAATTAATAGTATCGACAGGCAAGCTATTTTGGGGTTGCCCCTGCCACTAGGTCAAGCTTTCACCCCTTTTAAGATTGATATTGTTGATAAGCCCTATTAAGTCGTTTCTCTAGAGCCTGCGTAAACTATTGTTGTCTCTGGACCTGACTTGCCTCCGTGTATGTTCTGTGTATGTAGACCAGACTGAGACTTCTGTCTATATCTCAGAGAGTCTTTGCTGCAGCTACTTTAGCAGCTTGATCTGTCTTTTTATTATCTTTTATATCTTGATGACTAAGGACCCATTGAACCGTGATCTAGTATTCTTAATTCTCTAGTCTTTAGACTATATTATAAGCCTGAATAGCCCATGCCTGTCCTGGTCCTGGACCGTTGTCTCGTAGCCGAGCTATAGCTGCTTGAGAGTCTAATAGAACTCTGATAGAGTTTTTATATTCTAGCTGTTCAGCTATTTCAAGTGCTTTGTAAGTACTGCTAGCTCTGCATCAAATACTTCTTTGCTCTACTCTAGAGATATTTTTTTAATCTTTCAGGTGTTTTGAAACTCTAGCCATGTAATATCTGCACCCGTTTGTCTATTCTCCAGACGTGATCTATCTGACCATAGTGCTAGATCTTTATAGAGAGTAGTTGTCTATTTAAGGACCTCTTTCTCACTAGATACTAGTATAGTGTCTGGAAAGGTCTTAGAAAAGATCTGTATTATCTCTTTAAATCCTGTTGACGAATCTGTTTTTAGAATACTTGTAATTTTGACTGTCAGCTGCTGATTCAAGCTTTATAGGTCTTGTATTCTAGGGTTTTTTATCTATATTTAATTATTAATAGACTGTTTCTTAGACTGTGTATAGCAGTACCCTTTGCAGAAGCTGATAGATAGAATGGTCTGGACTGGGTAGCCCTTTAGTAATTCTAGCAGTCTTAGTATATATTGATACTGATATCTATCTAGCAGGACTTTTGCTGGATATAGAGTTGTCTTTTTAACTAGAGGTTTAATTGAAGTGGTTTTAAGCATGTCTATAATAGAGCGTGTCTGCTGATTAACTATATATTAAATACCACTAGTACAGTTCTTTTGACTCTGTCACCAGAGTTCTACTCTATATAAGACTACTGCTTGTACTGCAGCCACCTGGATGTATTATACTAGACCTGGTGATAGATCTTGCCCTTGGTATAGAGTCTGCACCTGTACTTCAGTCTTGCGGGTTTTATACAGGCAGATATAGTAGTATATCTTTAGAGTCAGACTCTTATCCAGCCAGACCTCTAGTTACTGTGTAATTTTAAGATTGAAATGAACTGTATATCCCTCTATCTAGATCTTGATCTGTTAAA
Organism: Aspergillus hancockii; assembly: GCA_001696595.2. Lineage (NCBI taxonomy): Eukaryota > Fungi > Ascomycota > Eurotiomycetes > Eurotiales > Aspergillaceae > Aspergillus > Aspergillus hancockii. The sequence continues at coordinate 1,723 of MBFL02000219.1, forward strand.
CCTGATCTTTAAGCTCTCTGTCTTTTTTTCTAGTAAAGAGAACTGTTTCTGTTTTCTCTATATTAAACTGGATAGTCTATTATTTATTTTACTCTATAGCTATTCTTGCAGCTTGTTCTAGTCCTTGACAGACTTGTTGTACTAAATTTACTGGTATTAGTAGATCTATATTATCTATATATAATAAAGCTCTAATTCCAGGAACTGTTTGCTCAATAGCTTGAAATATATCTTTTAAATAAATAGTAAAAAGAATAGAAGATACTGGTGAGTCTTGTAGAATCTCTAATTCTATAGACTATATAAAATATTACTGCTGATTAATTATTAACTGTATTCTATAGTCTACTAAAAATAACTGTACCCAGCGGCAGAGATCTGTATCTAGATCTAGATCTAGTATATACTTTATTAGTCTTACTATATCTATATAGTTGAATACTTCTTTTATATTTATAAAAAGAGCCTCCATCAGCTGTTTTTAACTTTAAGCTTGGTGAATCTTCTAAATCAGACAGACTACTGTATCTATTGCACTGTGTTGTCTGCGGCTTTCTATCTATCTTGAATATAGAACTCCAGCTGTCTTATAGTAACTGAAAATTGTCTCTGTGGCTATCTTTTTTACTATCTTATCTATACAGTTCAGCAGGCTAATAACTCTATAGATCTTGACTATTGAGTAGTCAGGTTTATTAGACTTGTGTAGTAGAATATCCTTCGCGGTTTTCTATATCTATAGATATAGGTCTAGTCGGAAGCATTGGTGTACTAGAGCCACTATCTATATAGTGTCTCACCTCTATAATAGCTGTAGTGCCTGAAAATTAAGCTGGTCTATTTCAGGGACTTTCTACACTGTCTAATTAAATAGAGCTCTTTAAACTCTATTATAGTTAATCTCTAGATACATGTTTCCTGAAGAAATCACCTCTATAGTTTTGTCTCTAGAGACTCTAGAGAATAGAACTTTTTTAACTAGAGCTTTCTTTACTTCTAGAGTAGTTGTCTGTTGTTTCTAGAGACCCTTGAGCACTGGTGTAGTCTTTGAGGTCTAGAACCTGCAGTATCTTAGAGCCTGCCAGTATCTAGCAGTATCGTCTAGTGTAAATCTATTTTTTAACTCTTTTTAAAGTTCTTTTGACTGTTCTATTAAAAAGACCTTCCAGTATTTATGCTTAGTCTTTTGAATAGTGCAATAGTAGATATTTCGAGTTTTTTTTAACTCCTGGTCAGTTTCTAGACCTGCTTCCTATATTTACTTGACTCTAGTATATTCTAGACAGCTTACTTTAACCTCTGGTCCCTATTATTATTTAGAGAAGGAGGTCACCTGTATAGACTTGGCATGTTCATTAAGGACCTTTGTTAGAGTATTTTAAAACTATACTGTCTTATTCTCTACTTCAGTTCTACTGTAGTGATCTAGCAGAACTGGTTTATATATTGGTAGTATATTCTATACCTGTTTAATCTTATCTAGAGTCTTAGGGTCTACCTGCAGGTTTTAAATCTATTATTTAGTCACCTGCTTGCAGATTTCTATAGATCTTTTTTCTAGATTAGTTCACTCGAGCAATATCAGCTAGTGGTCTGATTCTATAGAGTATTCTTTATCTACTAGTCAACTAGTCAGAGGTTCTAGTTCTGGGGTAGAAATAGCCAGATCAATAATTGAAATCCCTGGCGTGTATTTAAATCTAGTAGAAACTCTAGATTTATTATTTATATATAGATTAAATGTCTTAATCAGATATTTTAGAGGTGCTGCGTTGCTGTGTTGACTAGTCTGGAGGTTTTATAAAAGGTCATGAGTGTTAAAGTCATCTAGTATAAAATATCTTTCTTCTATTAATAGTCCTCAGTCTGTATCTTTAATAGTATATTAGTATCTAGAACTAGATCCTTACCAGCAGTGTCTTTTTTCTAGTTAATTATTATAACAATTGACTATTTTTATTCTTTATACCCGGTTCCGGCCTCTATCTAGATTCCAGATATCTAGAGCTAGTAAATAGAGATGGTTTACCAGGTCAATTCTTGTCTCAATAATCTTTTGACTCAATAGGTCTCTTTATACCGTCACCAGTACTCTATAGTGCCTGCGTTCTCTCTTCTTAGACCAATATATTAAGTAGTCTGAGTGCTGAAATATACACTTAATATAGGACTTCTACAAGTAGACTATATCTGTCTGTCTCTGGAGCCCTGCTTCCAGGGCTGCTATAGTAATAGGATATACCCTGCGACAATTCTGCTGGACCACTAGTATTAAGATAGATTGGTAGGTTCTAGAGGCCTAGAGGTCCAAGGGTCCCCCATAACCTGGTCTTGGGGGGTGCTTGGTAGTGGTGCAATAGATGCCTGCGGTGTTCCCAGAACTGAGCTAGGTCTGAGGGTACTGGTTCTAGGGCTGCTAGGTTCTTCTTTAATTGGACTGTCAGGTGCTGATATACCTCTTGGATGTTTTCTAATAACTACCTGTACTGCCGGAGAGCTAGGTAGTATAGTAGAAGCTTGATTTTAATATTTTCAAGCTGCCCGTTTACTAGAGTAACTAGCAGCTAGAGTAGGATATCTACATCTACAGTTGCCGTATCTAGCAGGAGTATGTTGATATGTCTTGCCTGTTCTAGTTAAGCAGCCTAGAACTGAACATGTATAGTTTAGGCCTTCGTGGGGACCAGTATAGATAAAGTATTTTGGTGGGCGGTCACCGCAGACTCTGTAGCTCTTATGCCCGATTCTGCAGCAGCAGGGGTATATAGTATTAGAGTCTAGCTTCCAGAAGTGCTCTATTCTGTATCTTATATCTCTAAAGTATATACCGTTTGTTTAGATCTTCTGGACCTCTACCAGTAATTCTACTGTAAACACTATACTAGACCTCTTCTGAGTACTGTTTCTAAGGCTCTCTAAACTTTTTAACTAGATAGGATCCTGTTTTAGGCGTAGAGAACTGTCTGTTTTAATTTCTTGTCTTACCAGGTCTAGACTGAAGATAAGATATCACTTAGTAGAAACTTTATAGATCTTTAGTCTATACTACTACTCTGGTGCTTTCAGTGATATAACTGCTGAATCTATTTTTTAAACAGCTGTAATTACTAGATCTCTATATCTAGATAGTAGTATATAACTCAGAGATCTCTTTTGTAGAATAAAGAATATAGTTTTTGTATAGATATAGTCTAGATCTACTATCTGTAGAAAGTCTAGTAGTCCTGCTTTAGTAAGTACAGTATTCAACTCAAGTATATTATCTTGACATTCTGTTCTAAAAATCTTTAGATCACCCTCCTGTTTTAGTATTAATCTACGGGCTTCTAGAGGGGTCCGTTTTGCAGCTTTCAGCTGCAGTGGTGGTGTTTCCTGAGACTGGGTCTTGAAGATCTTTTGGTAGTATTTTTTAGTAACTGTCTATCAGCCCTGTTCACCAGGATTGATATTTAGTAGAGCTGTAATGTCTACATACGTGAGTTCAGACCTGCTAGGTCTCGCAGTCCTAGATGCGGCTCTGCTATGTGATCTGTGCGTGGAAAATTCTATCTACCAGTCTCGAGGGTCTCGGGGCCCCTGGAGGCCCTGGGATAGTGTTTTTTAAATAATTTGCTAAATTGCTGAGGATACCAGGCCTGCTGGAGAAGCTGTCTAAGTTGATTAAGCTTGTTGAAGCTGTTGAATCTTCTTTTCTAGAGCTATAATTCAGGCTTTATACTAGTGTTCGCGGGCGCGTTGTTGAGCTGTCTGGGTCTCTACTACTTGGTAAATATAAGCCTGCAATATCTCTTGTTCCAGTTAACATTCCAGCTCCTGATTTCTTAATGTAGCTCCCAGCGCTTTAAATTGCTCATATAGTTTGTCTCTTGACTCTAGACTCAGGCCTGGTGATCTCCAGCGTCTCTCTGTACACTTCTGCCTGCTTCGGTTGCTGTGGATGCTGGTCCTGCTGGAGGCTCTGCTTGAGACCCTGCTTGAGGTTCTACTAGAGTCACTGCTTTCTAGTCGTTCCACTGGCGTTTCCAGGTCAAACAGTATCCCTAGGGGCCATTGGGGCCCCTGGTGGACCGGTGTTGGGGTTGACGGTGGTGGTATCCCCTTCAGGGGCATCCACCTCGACGCGCTCGGTAGGCCACCACCATAAAGGCTTTGGGCCTCCATAGCGGTTCCTGAGGCCTTAGGGGGCCTTGATTAGTTGATTGACGCATAAAAACGACGTGTTTTGATTGGGTGTTGATTTTGATGTTCCGAGCGCTCTTCGAAGAGAATTCAATTCGACCACTATTGAATTTATGGCTTGCGGTGAAGTATGTGCGATATGGAAACGCTGAGTGTGAATAATTAAACTTTTCAGTGATTAAATTATCAGTATTCTAGCAAAGGCACTGAAAGTGAGACAAACAAGGCAGAACAGGCATAGATTAAATATACAAGTTGTTAATCACAAACACTGGGGTTCACATCAAGTACTATCATCATTGAAACTCCACGACCAGCTTTGTGCCGCGACCTTCTCCCTTTCGAAGTGTTTCCAAGCCTTCAAATATCTCCTTGAACCCGCCTTTGATCGTCGTGATTGGTGGAGGCCTTACAGCGGTAAGGCTCAAGGTAGACAAGCTACCATAAAACTGGCTTAGGACGTCACGATCAGACGGCAGAGCCTTGAACACTGGGCCTATCGGCGCCATCAACTGGAAGTCTTTGCCGAAGACAGTATAGACCATGAGGAATTTGTAAGTGACGTTTGGCTTCTTCGGCTTTCCTTGGTCAAGAAGGGTAACAACCTTGCCCTCTTTTAGCAAATCGGCACAAAAGGTGGTCGAAGCGCCTTCCGAAAAACAATCCAGGGCCCTCGTGATGTTTGGATAAGCTTTCTTGATTTCGGCGACTGCTGTAGGAGACTTATAGTCATATACGGCATCGGCACCATAACGCTTGGCAAGATCAAAGGAACGAGGCGAGGCCGTAGCAATGACCTTGTAACCCGCTCTCTTCGCTAGTTGGATTGCGAAAAGCCCAACATTGGAGCCTCCCGAATAGATGAAAATTGGAGGGCGCTCATCTCCAAGGTCACGACCATTCTGGACGTCTGCCCAAGAGACATCAAGATAAGAAAGGCCAAGCAGGGCGGTAGCAGCTGGGACTCCATACGTAGCAGCCTCGCCGAGAGTCATCTCTTCGGGGACCTTCCAGGCGAGGTCCCCATCGATTTTGAGATACTCGGCGAATGAGCCGACGTCAGGATACAAACCGCCGTGAACGAAGCCAGCGATTTTATCTCCAACTTTCCAACGCTGTCCGGAATTTTCCCCGACTTTAGCCACTTCACCGGCATAGTCGCAGCCGATTCCAGAATTCCGTGGGGAGATGAAGTCGATATCTTTGAAGTCTATCGGGTTCAATACAACGGCATGTACTTTGACCAAAACTTCGTTTTCCTTGATTTCCGGAATCGAGACATCTTTGACTTGCGCGCCCTGTCCAAGCGCACTACCTAGAGCCAGGCTCAGTAAACGCCGGGGCAGGAACCGATTTGTCACGACCGCTTTCATGGCGAGTCAAGTGTAGACGTATAGTGAAGGGCGGAAACAGGCTGGACACAAATGGACCTCAGAAAGTACAGGGTAATGTGGAATAAGACGTACTGACGGGTTCAGAATATATGAAAATGCGAATATGGGGCATGCAAGGGGATCATGTTGTAACGATTATCTGCGTCATCAGTGGCAAAGACGAAGATTATTCCAACGGATGGACCTTAGACCGACGGCGGCAAAGAGAATTAATCAGCATACCAAACCCATATTCAGTAGAGACTGGGGATGGTCTGATCAAGTCGAAGTTTGAGGAATAGAGTGGGGTTCAGCGCGGCGATGATTATACAGTCCGACTGGGCGATTACTCATCATCCCGATTCCAAGCCATTAGTGCCACTCCCAAAAAAAAATATATTCCGCTGAAGTATATTCACCGCTTGGTATTGTTATCTTACTCAATATATGAGATCTTATAATTCTAGATAGATTTACTAAATACTAAGATACTTTTATATGTATATCATTATAAAATAGTAATATTTCAATAATACTATGGTGTTATAGTTGATATAAATATAAAACTGTATTATATATACATAGCGGGTATTAAAATAGTACAACAAAAACATCACCATCTTTAAATATGTACTAGAACTATCTGTATATCTATATATGTGTTTATCTAAACACCTGCAAGTCTAGCTATCTATCTGCCGGCATGTCTATCTGCCCGCACACAGTGCCCTGTCTACGCGCCTGCCCGGATATCTAACTTTATTTAGCCGCCCGTGCGGCGGCCCTTTAGTTTTAGTTTTATATTAAAACATAGCTTTTACTATAGTATTCTATAGTACTTGTCTTGTAAACTTAAGATTAGATTAATAGTTATAATAAACATTTCTGTAATATAAATTATTAATTAAAAACATTATTTCACGGCAACGCGCTGATCCCGTGTGGATTCTTGGCTTCGAGACGTCAAGGTAGCTGAAGTTTCGAGGCCTCGTCGAGCTGCCTACATACCCAGCACCAATGGTCAACAAACGGGATGTCAGAGAATCACAAACTAGAATGATCGATTTTTTTTTTCGAACCCTATCTCATGGATTGCTGTCGTTGATGTGTGGCCCACAGGGCACGGCATAAGAAACCAATTTTGATATGAATAATAGACGTCATTATAGCTTGAGGTATTTTGGTTTCAATTCAACTCTGGGACGAAGCCCAGGGCCATTCTTCAGTGTATCCACGAGAGTTCCGTTGGGGCTTGAGGATACTTGCTAGCTGACACAAAAATAAGTGCCCAAAAGGGGTAGCCACGGTTGATTGGAAATTAGATGGCGAGAACAAAGATTCGATCGCTGGATTGGAGAAACAAAATTCAAAATAGGAACAAATCGACGAAACAAGTAAAAAGGAAGGGAGACAGAAACACCCCTAGAAAGACCGAGACAGGGTAGGGTTGCTTTCACAATGCATACAAGGGCCAGGACTATTACTTTGCCTTTTGGCGATCTAGTTCCGCCTTCTCTGAAGCATAGATCATGTTCTTTACCTCCGGCAATTTAGCGACACGAGGCATTAGAACGTCCTGTGTATGAGTTAGCGACAAGAAAGAAATAATAGAGTGGGTGGGCAAGGAGATCCTACCCAGACAGTTGACCAGCCGAATGTAGAAGCTAACCAAGTCACAAGAGCGCCCCCTCCAGACCAGAGATGCTTTTTGGGATTCGATCGGATCGCGTTGTTGACAACGACCTCAGCATACGAATTAACCTCCATGGCGTTTGCCTCAACCTCGCTTCCGGCCAATGCTGGCTCAATCAAATCCTTGGCAGGATAATACAGGGAATTTTCAGGCAAAACTGGTTTGCTTGGCAGATTGTCGAAAAGGTGCGTCTTTATTGCGCCAGTGTTGACAAGGATTGCACGGACTCCCCAAGGAGAGAGCTCAATGCGCATTTGATCGGTGATCATAGCGACTGCAGCTTTACTAGCATTGTAAAAGCCTTGCCATGGGAACGGCATTTTGCCAAGCACAGACCCAATGTTAATGATAGTCCCTTTCGAAGCGATCAAAAGAGGCGCAAAGAGTTGGGTCACGGCCACGACAGCGAAGACGTTCACATCGAACATTTTCTTCGCTACTGACATATCCGAGTCCAACAAAGGCATGATGTAACCTATTAGGTTGTTAGCTTACAACCTATCTCAGGGAATTGATCCACTGTTTCAAACTCCACTTACCTATACCCGAGTTATTGACTAGGAAATCCAAATGACCACCAGTTGCGGCCTTGACAGTCAGCACAGCTTGTCTAATCGAGTCTTCGTCCGTGACATCGAGTTGTAAGATGTCGAGAACCATGTCCTTGAGATGTTGAACCTTAGCAAGGTTGCGGGCACTGGCAAAGACGCGAAAGCCCCTTTTGTGAAAGCTTTTGGCCAGGGCGTCACCTATTCCGCCTTCGCTGCAACCTGTAATAAGAACGGTTTTCTGGACCATCGTTGCGGTCAATGAATGAAACTGGGATTGATCTTCTCAAAAAGTCCTGAAATTATGCTGCCAAGAGAACAGCTGCCTTCCTATGGGACTCCTGAAGGGACTTTGTATCAATGGGTGTATTATTCTTCCGTATATCAGTAACCTTGAAATCGACGTGGTGACGATATCGATCCTATAGCCTGCTTACAAACCCGAGTTTACGACTCGGGTCGGGCTGATTACGCAACATGTCCGTTTGCCTCTGGCATTCTTTCTACGTTCACGCATTTCCACTTTTCTTTGCCCATTGGAATGAGCCAATGAACTGTTAAATGACAGGTAGGGTCTAAGCCTTATATCCACAGTGGAGCAAACTCTGTTTGAGCCCTCTAAGCATATATTGGAAACGGCTAAGAAGCATGGAACATATTCTAACGGACCGAGAGGTGATAGCTTAGAAACTTAATGCAGTGATAGTCGAACTTCATTTGAACAAGATACATCGAGACTAAATTCTAGTTTCGCATAAATTCCTCATTGCAGGGGCTAGGTACAGTTGAATGCTCCTTGTGGCACCATACTTTGCTAAATAGTGATGTAATGCACAGAGAAATTCTTTGGATGGTGGTCTCCGCAGATTGGAAATGATCATTGGTAGGATCGATTATCCAGTCTGAGACCCGCCTTTATGATTCCGGGGTATTCACTGAATATGTATGTCTTGCTGCGTGATAGGGCGAATACTTACCTAGTGTTCGCCGACGACCACTGGTAGACGTAATTAACGATCATTTCTTCGTGATCGAGATTAAATCATAGACAGCATCAATTTCAACTATCCAAAACATGATACAATTTGCTATCCGACAGAAAAGATTTTCGCTGGAGCAGAACCCGCTAATTGACCTGTGAACTGTTCGACATAGAGAACAAACTGCTCACTAAGCCCATGACCTTCCTGACCAGATACTACCAGTACTGTCCGTCTACGGTGTCTCATCAACATTGTAGACCAGTTTCTCGCCGCTGACCTTGTCAGCCTTGAGCAGCTCCAATCCTTCCAAGATACCCTGCAGACCGCCCATTCTGACGCTCAAAGGATGGACCTTGATCTTGCCCTGGTCCAGAAGACCTTGTGCGATTTGAGTGAACTCATGGGCGTGCTGGAAGTCTTCTGGCTTAGCGGGAACAGCCATGTCACCGAAGTTGAAAGCTTCACCGAGAACGGTGTAGGCGAGAATAAAACGACTGTTGACGTTATCGCGGTCGACCTTCACGGTCAAGAGTGCACAGTACTCGCCGCCCTCGGTGGAAAGAGCCTTGTCGCAGAATTCAGCACTCGAAGGAAGGGAGATACAGTCTAAGACTAGCTTAAGGCTGTTGTTGGTTTTCTCGCGGATTTTAGCGGCGGAGCTAGGATCCTTGTAATCGAAGACAGTGTCCGCGCCTAGACTGCGAACAAGGTCGAAGTTGTGAGGTGAACAGGTTGTGAGCACAGTATAGCCGGAGAGCTTAGCGAATTGGATCGCTAGGGTACCGGTCGCGGAGGAACCACCATAGATAAGAATAGGAGTGGCAGTGGCATCTTTCAAAGGCTGAGTGGGAAGAGCCAGGCCCAAGGTCTGGTAAAGGGACTGGCCAATAGTCTGGATACCTGCTCCTAGGGCGGCAGCTTCCTGGAAGCTCATATTGTCCGGGATCTTCATCTGTAGATCCCCTTTCACGACAATATACTCGGCAAAAGCACCGTCCTCGGGCTGGACGGCATTTCCACCGTGGGTTATGCCGCAGATCCGATCACCCTTCTTCCACGGCTTCTTAACGTCCTTGCCGACGGCCTCGACGATACCGGAGTAATCACATCCGAGCAGCACATCGGGAGGAGAGAGAAACTCGACGTGCTTCCAGTCAGAAGGATTCAAAGCCACACTGACGGTCTTCACGAGGACGTAATCATCTCGCAAAGTAGGGATAGGACGGTCAGTGACCAGACCTGCAACCTTGGGTTGGGTGACGATGACGGCTTTTTGAGTAGACATGATTGAGGAATGGAAAAGTATGATTGAGTTAGAAGGAGGATGAGGTAGATGGGAGTCTGTTTAAGTATAAGGGTAGTGGCGTTCTCCCCGTGGCAGTCAAGGATGCATCCTAAGGATGCGTCCTGAATCCTCGGACAATGCAATCCCGATGACAGATTATCAATCTGACCCCGTTCAAATCCATTATGAGTGTCTGCTGGGCATCCAACGGATCGATTACAAATCATCCCGATTGTTCCATGATCAATACCTTCAGGTATCCTAAAAAAATTGAGTTATCCCGAAAGCCGATTCCAAATCCCCACAAGCTAGTCTATAATTGAATAACAAAGTCTCCACCCATTTGCTTTCCTAGGTCAAGTCGGTCTAGCAATGCATCCACAACGAGTAACTTCTCCACAATAGTCGTCCCTCCACCAAAGGACTTCAAGTATACTATATCTTCTGAGCATAACCTTGCAAGATCAGTACCAACTCGCCTGTCTCGCCGGCTCTGAGCTCGACAATATAAAACACATGTGAAGACGGGGACGAGTCTTCATCTTTTTCGATTTATGAAGATTTATCAGGAATCCGTGCCCTGCCGTCAGGGCTTGCTTCAGATGCTAATGAAAGAAAGGTCTTCATAGTATAACGTAGACCCACTGTCAAGCCAGAATAAAACTCTAGCACCGCAGATTCAACTAATTGCTCAGTGAATAATAGAACAGTAGAGCCCATGCTTTCCAAAATGGTCTCCAGGTGGGAAATGCGGTTTCCTCGGCCTTTAATGGTCGCTTGCTGGCGAGTTCGATACGCATGTTGTGCTAGGCGAAGCTGCGTGCGACGGCGCTGTCGTTCAGTCAATGTATATACATGGCTGATATTGGTCAACCTATATACTACAAACCTCATCAGGGCCGTCATTTTGTGATTTCATGACAGTTTCACGCGGTTTTCCAGGTTTTTGTATTGACGAAGCACCCGTCTTAGTTTGCCGTCCCTGGGATTTCACAGACCGCCAAGCTGTCGATTTGAAGGGAGAGGTTTTTGCTGTCTTCTGTTGATGAGAATAATCCGCGGGGACTGTGTCGCTAGACAAGCATGATTCCTGATTTTAAGGTGTTTCTGAGATATACGATTCGGGCAGAGGATAGAAGCGGGTCGAAAGCAGAGAGGTAATATCGGAGGCTGCTGACTCCTATATGGGTGGGTAGTTTCCGGCGGATGTCGGTGCATCTTGGTTAACATCTTTCCAGCGGAAGAAAGGCAGGTCGCCAAATGACTGGAATGGCCATGACTAGTCCATGATGCGGGCGGTTGGCAGAATAGAGCGATATGAAGAGAGAATAGTCCGCGACCCAGGAACAAATGCAGTCTGTACTGGGCCTAAAATCAGCTGAGAGACCGGTTGAAAAACTCAAGAGTCAAGATCAAAGAGTCAAGAGTCATAATTCAAGATTAGAGAGGCGTTCTACCAGTCTTCAGAGTCGTTAAAATTTCGGTCGGAATGATCACTCATCACTCCAATTATGTAAGGTTCTGAACCGTGGAAGGATTAAGAGAGCGAAGAAATTGCAGAGACTGATTCTTGGACTAGATCCTTCTAAAGATAACTTTTCAATGTCAAGAGTAGTGACTTAGTCAACGCGGACGTATAGTACGAGCATTGCAAACCAGCTGGCAACTCCGTGAGACGGGTGGACCACTGGTTACATTACTCGATAATCTAAGGGATTATATTTACACTGGATTATAAGCTTGAAGTATATGGATATACTTTCCTTGTCATGGCGAGATAACAAATTTCATTCTACATTGGTCACTGTTAAGCTTCAAAATATATACTAGAGGCAGAATATACAATCAAGGATCGCGGACATATAATTATAAAACTTGAGTATAAACATGAACACGAATAACAACAGCAACTCAAACCTATACACTATAACTCCTCCCTTCAGTCTCATCTAGCAAAGGCGCTCTCTCTCCCTGCCCACTCTATACACTATCAAGCCTCTGCCTCTCCAGCTTCCCTATCATAACCCAAACAAACCAAACAAGCTCACCACCAACAACAGCAACAAGAACGCTAAGCCTAACATTAAGAGAAATAGGATCTCCTCCAAAAATAATCAGCGTAAGCGCATCCAGGCCCGCCTGAAAGAAATTGCCAACACCCGCTAAACAAATAACAAGACTGTAGACCTTACCGAAGGTCTGAAACCCAAAGACCATAGCCGCGTAATCCAAGACAGCTGTATAGTAGAATAGTCTATATAGCACAAAGAGAATGATATTCCCATAAGCCACTGATAAACTATCCGGTATACAGCCCAGTATCCCAATAGCTGTAGCAGTTGAAATGAGAATGAGTAGAACAGTGCAGGTTTAGAATAATATCCAGGAAAGTTCCTGTAAAGAGAACGGAGAGAAGACCACCAATTAGAAGGATAATATCAAACACAGTGTTTATTGTCTTTGCTGTGTGGGGGCGTGAGCAGGTAACTGTATTGGCTGCGGAGGGTAGTGACGAAGTAGTTTATATGTAGCATCATTAACACGGTGAAAGCCGTAATGAGAGTGAACTATGGTGTGCGAAGTTGATTCAGGGCACTGTTGCCGTGGAGGACGCCCCAGACACCGCCTTGGGAGGGCTGGTGTGGGGGCCTGGGTTTGGCTGGAGGAGATGATTTCGGGGGCGGGGAGAGGTGGACGTCGATGTGAAAGACGGTGTCGTCAATTGTTGTAGCTGACGACGGATGCAGTGCCATCGTCTAGGAGACTTTGGATTTGATTAACGATGCTTTGGCGGCGGAGGAGTCTATCTTGGCGGAGACATTTGCCTTCGTCTTGGTCTGTGATTGTATCATCTATATAGTCATTTGTTTTATCTGTGACTTGTTCTTCAGCGTGTTGAACTAGCTGACCTGCTGTTTTGTAGGAGTTTGCTGGCATAATGAAGATTTGGACTATAATAATAAATACTGGAAACAATAAGATAGACCGCGAAGAAGTTGGTGATTGATACAAGGCCGTCGGTGTGTTTATTTAGAAGGCGGAAGACCAGGAAGAGTGCACTCGAGGCATCGAATGCTCCTGTCAGCATGGACAAGATCAAACCTGACCGTGTGGGGAAGGTGTTTAACAGATGGAATAATGTGATGAACACGAATGGTCCGCCTAATACAAGAAACAGATATCCAGAAATGTATCCATCGAATGGTAGTTGTGAGCTGTTCCGAATAGTAGTGCTCCGATAGCTAAATAAAAACTATCAATGATCCCGCTCACGCGCGGTCCATATGCGTCTAGGATGGTTCCTATAGGCAGGGGTTGAGACATTGGTTACGACAGCCACGATAGTGAACATCAGATTCACCTCACAGCATGGCCTCATATTGATCTCAGTGACATTCGTGGAGCTTGGATTAGGCCTGACGAAGCTCCATGCAATGGTATTATCGCGGTCGGATTCGAAGGAGAGGTATGACTGGACATGCTGCGTTTGCAAATTGCTGCTAGAGCTGAGGCACCCCTTTTGACAATGTCCTTGGAATTGACGGCTTTGACTCGAGAATCTGGGAGCTATCCAATTCTCTAGATTATTTGCGAAGGCTCAGCATTTGGTCTGTAATTAGAAAGGAAGGCTCATCGTACGCTGTTGGCTCTGGCCAGCCAGAAGGTCTAGATCGAGGCCTTCGTAGGCTTTTAGAGGGAGCTCGGTGAGGTTGACTGACGGTTGAAGGTATATCTGATGTCTGAAATATTGTGTGCTAGACACGATACCGGCAACAATGTCTATGGCTGTGTCAAGGAGCTTTTCTTACTCAAAAAGAAAAACCGCAACCTCAAGGTTCTTCTATCGATTGGAGGCTGGACGTATTCTTCCAACCTCAGACTGGCCTTTGAGACCGAGGGGGGACGCCAGAAGTTTGCTGACAGTTCCGTCGAGCTGCTGAAGAACTTGGGATTTGACGGTATTGATGTTGATTTTGAAGTGAGTTTTCTATTTCATTCACGATATTTGATGCTGACATCAGATAGTACCCTGTCAATTGCAATGAAGTGAACCAATTTGTTGATACCCTGCCCCGTCTTCGTAAGGTATTTTCATGCTTCTTTTATTGATGGCTCTGCTAACACTAGATCTTTTCAGGCCTTGGATTCGTACAGCTCGGCTAACGCAGGCGGCTATCATTTCTTACTCACCACTGCATCCCCTGCTGGTCCGTGTCGTTCGTTCAAATTTTTTTAACAAGGCTAACCCAAATTCCACGCCCTGACAACTACCAGAGACAGCATCTTGCCCAGATGGCCTACGATTACGCCGGAAGCTGGGACACCGTTGTCAGCCACGACGCCGACCTCCATGCATCCAACAGCAACCTAGCCAGCACTCCCTTCAACACGGACCAAGCAATCGACTACTACACCTCGCAAGGAGTGGCCTATCAACGGTCCTGGCCAGCCTTACAACGGTGTTGGCGTTGGTAGCTGGGAGAACGTTATGTGGGAATACAAGGCTTTGCCTCAGGCCGGCTGTGCAGTCACAAATCTGGACCAAGAAGCTGCTAGCTACTGCTACAATTCGGGCTCACATTTGTTCATCAACTATGATACATCTGAGATCGCGCGTAAGAAAGGTGAGTACACCAAGTCTAAGGGTCTTGGTGGCGGTATGTGGTGGAAGCTCAGTGGTGACAAGCAAGGTGATGACAGTTTGACCATCATTGTATGTTTCATTTATATTTCACATTTGATCATCTACTAACTTCGAACTTTGCAGGTTGTGAATACTGTTGGGGGTACTGGGGCTCTAGACAAGAGCGAGAATCAACTAAGCTATCCTGCCTCCAAGTACGATAACCTGAAGGCTGGCTTCTGATTTTTTCTATCTTCTTGTGGACATTTTAGTCCGTAGGACATACTTTTGCTAACCCATGAAGTGGGAATTTGTGGCTTTTACATTGTGCGGGTTATCTATCGAAGTATTAGAACCATTCAAGTGCTTCTCTTACTTTAAGTACAGGAGAAAATATGCCCCCGGGTCTGTTGCTTTCATGGAGTATCAATAGCTTCCTTGAAGTTGAATGGGAACCAGCAGGACTTATTCGCTTTTCTAACAAGAACGCAAATGCTCCACACTCAAACTAGAGATCACATTGGGTAAAACGAAACGCTATATTAATCTCCTGTCACTATTCAAACAGAGCGCTCAGTAATACCTCAACTAAGTCGGGCCGTAAAAGCCAAATATTGATAGATCCAGGAATGAGTCAAAAACCGTCCACACCGACTTCTTCAGGTTCGGTTGGCACGCCAGGACGGACAGTTTAAAACCGATATACCTTTGCGTTGAGGCAGTGGAAGGGCTGTTAAGGTTGCTTATCTATTGCGAGTGAGAATGAGATGCGCTTAATCATGATGTATGTCCTGGATCCTGTCAAGAATCGCTTGAGGATCTACGTTCCGGAAGAGCAACTGGCCCCTCTTCTTCTCCACCCACGTCACATTCCTATACCGTGTCCACTTTGAAACCAAGTCTGACTGACTGTCACTTGCCACTGTTTCTTCCGACTGGTCTAATCGATGCAGTTCATTGTCCTCATCCTTTCCCTCTATTGACACCGGAAATTCGGCATCCATCCAACAAACCTGGTCACCGTGTTCCACGTTCCACAGTCCCATCTCGGGGGTCAAAAACCCCAATCGACGTAGGTATGCAGGGCGGCTGACTTTCCACATATGATCCAACGACCAAGTTGAGAGGATCAAAAGCTCAAGTATATGAGGCGGTCGTAAGAACTCCAAGGCACATTGAAGAAGATATCGCCAGTCGTCTGTCTTGTCTACTCGCGGTAAATCCGGACGATCTCTTCTCTTTGGCCTTGCAGCCAAATAGAAAAAGAAGGGAGATGAAAATATTTGCGCGCCAGAAAGCCCCACACGAAGTCAACAACCTCAACAATATCTATCTTCTCCTGCAATGATCGCGATGTGTTGGTACACAGATCCCATATTCGTGCGTGAGCATCATCCCGAAGCTCTGGTGAATGATAGGCAGCTACTCTTGCAACCCACAGCATTTCCACCATGAGCCAATGAGCGGTCGGAGCTTTGTAGAACCGTTGATAGGAGCGCTGTTTCTCTCTTGCACCCAGCTGTTTGAAAAGGTCACACGTAGATCCAGCCGGTGGTGGAAGAGGATCCTCTCCCGCCCACCCTTCCTCGCTTGCTTCCCAGCGTGATAGGGAGTAAGGTGTCCGTATGGCTATGTCACAGTAGAAATTGAAATGGAGGCGCACTGCATGCCACCGACATGCAACCTCCCAAATTGCTGCAGCAGGCAGATCTTGGATGACCAGGTGCTGTTGGAAGAATTCCTTACAATAGGAGAGTCTCTGTGCAACAGGTGATTTGTCATACAGCGCAAATCGTCTATTTAGTCTAGTGAGGAGAAATAACCCTAGTTTAAGTGCATGATGGTCCGCATTCCCCCTAGTCCATTGTTAGAGCCGAATGCCTAATGGTGATGAGGACGCACTATGATGGACCGGAAGATTCTCAATCGGGTGTTTGGCGGGTTAAAAGTCCTATAGATCAGCCTCCAGCAGCGTGCAAGGTGCAAAGCGTTATCCAGATCATCCAACAGTTCGAAAATATAGTCGAGGATTTCAATAGGGAGGCGAAGTAGAGGACTCATTTTCGTTCTGACAGGGCGCTACATAAGGTGCAGCGGCGTCGAGCGTCGGTTCAGAACGCATGGGATCTGAGATTCACAGCATCAAAGGCCGCCGGTGCTTTACGGCCTGCATCTCCAATTCGGTCAAAACTGATGTTCCACAAACTGATAGTCTGGTCTAGGCCGGATGTTCGGGTGTGTTTGACCATATTTACGATAATAGTGACTCCGTCAATAGAAGCCTTAGCAATCGGTAACACTGCAAAGTGGGGATGCAAGTACTAAGCTACATGCGTACATCACACACCTGGATAGTGCCGCTGAAAGAGGACAGGACAGGGGTTGAGCAGGGTTACTGGGTGAGATCCATTGGGGTTCAGGGTGGTTCAGGGTGGCAAGGGAAGCTTCAGGCGAGCGAGGGTGAAGGGTGAAAACAGAAGAACACGAGCATAGACAAATTGTAAAAAAACATACAACAGCCGGGATTCGCTGGTGGTCACCCACCCAACTACTAACCGGCCGGCGTGTGGCTTAAGTACGGCTGAGCGGACGGGAAGCCCTGTTTTCCACACCCTATGGTCGTATGTATTAGCCCTAATACGGGAGAGGCTGTTATTGAGTGTTCTACTCCTGTTAAGGTCATCGTGATCAAGCTTAGAATCATAGCGCACCTGGCTGATTGGGGAACTGACTGGAGTAGACATTGATCGACTGACAGTCCGAAAGCCACGACTAGAGATACCCAGACGGAGTTCCCCGTTCCGTCCGTTCTCTCTTGGCCTTCGTAGGTCGTCGAGGCTAAAGATTTGCGAGACAGATAGAAAGTGCAAAACATATATCCTGACATATCGGCACTTTGGTCAGGGCGAAACCTGCGTAAATAATGACCCAACAAAACCATCTCTCGCACTCATATTTATTCCACTACCCTATTCTGATCCACCCACGTCCGGATATCCCAGAAATTCCGGCATTTGTGCATGATATCGAAATCGACATAGCGACCCAGTGGTGCTGTGTCATCTACCACGATCATCACAGGTGTAACATCCGCTGTGCACATCACGTTCAATCGCAGGGTCTCAAGACAGTGATCTAGATAACCAAGGGAATGAGTATGGTCTTCGTACTCGCAACCATTCCACTGACCGATATGCGTAGCTGTAAGTGCAGCTTTCTTGCGATCAAATTGCTCTGGTGGATGCCCGAATTCTTCCTCGTATTCTTTCTGGTGAATTCTAAGTCGGATCAAATTCTGAGCATCTCTAGTCAATACATGATGTAAGACAGAGGCAAAAGCAACAGATCAGGAGCGCATTCGACTGACCAAGCAGCGCAGCTGATGGAACACCTCTAGATAGCCCACGTATCCGTCGCCCTTCTCTTCCGGGGTCCGGAGCCAATTCACATCTGAAGACTTATGGAGACGTGTAAATTTCTCCTGCGGGATGTTGATGCCCGGTGCTGAAGAGTTAAACTTTAGTCCAGCCACCGGGAGCTGTGTATGTGGATGGGGAGCATATCATACCCATAAACAATGCCTCCCATGCTGCCTCTGTCTGGTTGGTAGGTCGTCCGCGATAGATTGATGGCTCGTCAAAATCACCCGCTATATTATAGGATGTATATTGAATGACTCCTGCGTCAATGACGGGGGCTGCTAAAACGTCAACTCTTGTCTTGAGACTCATATACCGGACTTACGCACAGTAGGAAGAGAGGCGCAATGTGCACTCCTGGTCGGTAGCTACCGTTTGATACTTGAACATGAGGAATCCGAATGCCGCAAAGAAGAGCAGTAATTGAAGGAACCAGGGCGCAGTGCGAGCAATGATTGAGCGACGGGAATCTGTCAATGCATGAGACCCCACCCGAGTGTATCGTGGTCGTTGGACTGACACATAAGCTGAGTGTCGAATGCCCTGCAAGAGGCGTTTCATTGTGTCCAAGCCAACAGATAATGTACTGGCCCACCCCGGGAAGGTCCCATCAAAATGAGGAAGTACGCTGGTCTGGATGTTCCGAGGGATAATACTCTGGACGGCTAAGATTCCGAATCAAACTCTGTTCTGGGTCAGTATGAGTGTTCCTCTTCTCCTCGAACACTCGCTCTGCGTGCCGTGGACGTGAAAAACGTGAAAATCTTTGGAGTGGTGGGCTCTCGCCAAGCTCGTTTCTAACATCTGCATTCCCTCTCGCAGACAATGGTCGCATTTCATGGATGAGATCCGAATCCTGGTATGGTTTCTGAGATATCCCACGTTGTATCGGAGGTTTCTTGAGGCCCGTATGTCTTAAGTAGCCGCCGTGGCTGCACGTCTGACTTGGCACCGACTTCTGGAACACCTCGCAAGTCAAAAATCGAGAACGAGGTTTCAGTTCTACTTCTCCCGCCCACCTATCTAGTATTCCTCAATTATTTGCTAGCAATCAGCATCTACACATTGATCACCGAAACCTGGTTTCCACTGTCCATATCCTGTATCCCCTTGACTAGAGCTGCTTGGAGAAGATGCAACGTATTATCTATTTATGTTCCGGATGTGAAAAAGAAGAAAAAGAAAAAAAGTGTCATTGAGAATGGAATATGTCTATGAGGTAGTACGGAAGGGAGGTACAAAGACTCGAATCTAGTTTAGTATCTCACTAGAAAAGCCCGTCGGAAGCCGTTCCTGCTCCGTATTGGCAGTTCAGACCCCTCACGCAGGATTCTAGAGTTAATTAAAACCCATTCTAGTGCTTACTTTCATATTTACGTTTGGGGCAGAGTATGGAAGACATCGAACAAGACCATGGCAGGTTTAACTGAGACACCAAGAGATTAAGAAAGAATCCGTGCCATTTCGACAAAAGCATCGATCAGATCAGGATAACGGTGGCAGTCCAATCTCCTCGACCCATTGTCGAATTTCCCAGAAGTTCCGACATGTGTGCATGGTGCTGAAATCAGGCGTTCGCCCTTGAAAGCCCTGGTGATCATCAGAAAACACCATTGGCGTCACATCGGAGGTACACATCAAGGTAATTCTTAGGAGCTCGATGCAGTGATCTGGCAAACTGTTTAGTACACCCTGGAGAATCTCAAAAAGAGTTAGGGTGGTGGCAACGGCGGAAGTACCTAAATGCGTCCTTTTCACGATCTCATTCCCAGGACCACTTCCATCTGGCCATTCCCTGAAGTGGTTATAGTAGCTCTCTTTGTGAATCTCTAATCGAAGAGTATTCTGAATATGATTAGAATACCGCTCGTATTACCCAACAGAGAGACTTACTATGCAATGTAACTGGTGGAAGACTTCGACCAAGGCAGCAAAATCTTCCCCGCCCTCATGATCGTCGGTAGGAGGGGCAGGGAACCAGCCTTGGCCCCTTGGCTTAAATTTATCGAGTAGTGCCAACTTTTCTCCAGGGACTCCAATTGCAGGAGCTAGTTGTGTTAGTGTTGCAAAAGTCTATGTTTGAGGAGTGGTGTTGCTTACTTTCCCAGAGCGCCTTCCATGCTTCTTCGGTACCATCGCTTGGGGGGCCTCTATATCTGGACAGGTTCTCGACATCGTTCTTGAAACTCTTGGCCTCATATTTGATGATTCCGTCTTGGATGATTGGAGCTGCCGTTCGCATTAGGTACAACACGCTAATTCGTGAAGCGCAACGCTGTCTGTGTGAAAGCCATAGGCGCAGGGTAACGTACAATATGGAGAGAGCTGACGGGTGCATTGAAGGGAACTCGGCTCTAGAGTCAATGCAATCACGGTGAGCCCAAGTGAGACACTGAAGGCCAAGGTATGAAGAGCCCAGGTGAGTCTGTCGCTCGATTGTGTTGAGGATGGGACTTTCGATGGGATCCCCTTGTGCTCAAGGATGGATAAGCTGAGGGTGGAGCTACCTTCAGAAATTGACGAGCCCGGGATCATGATTTTCATCCTGTCAGGCCCGATAAGTCTACTATCCTGGGCAGAAACCAGGAGAGGATGAAATGTAATGTTGTTGACGAGAGAAAGATAGGTATAGTGTGTAAAGAAATCGGGACGAATGCTCTTATTCTTGTCCTCGAAATTAATTTTTCGAAACTCTTACCATGGCGGATCAAGGATCATGTTTACTGATGCAGCCAGAAAGGTATCGGTTCAGGACGACCATTAACGGCTCGTCGAGGGATCAATTCATATCTGCACGTCTGACAGAATGTAACGTTGTTGCATTCTTCTTCCGGGTGTCGGGGCCTCATTTGAATCCGATCCAACCACCTGCATCTCCCACGTGTGTGGAGAAGAGAAGAGTGGGCCGAAGATCGAATGGGAATTACATGTAAACTATTGGAAGTCTTCATCCTCCCGCTGCTGCCCGTGCCGTCAATTCTATATAAAGTCCCCCAATTCGAACACAGTTGGAGGTACAACACTTTCACCATGTTCACCACCCTGAACGAGTGATCGTCTAAAAGCTCCTCAGAAGAGACCTAGACCAAAATGAAGCTTATACCTACCCTTGTTTCACTTCTAGTGGGCGCAGGGATAGCGTCTGCTGCTCCCACTGCAAATGTACTACCGCTGTTGTCCCCTATAGAGGGCAGTGAGTATTGACAGACACAACTAGATCCCCGCCGAACAAGGTGTCGCTCCAGAAGGTGCACTCTCATTCAAGATCAATGCCTATAGCCCTCCTCCGTCTACCAGCAAGGCAAAGAAAGATGTCACTCCGGACAGCGCAAATTTATTTATCGTCCAATCCTATCGTTCTCCCTCTCCGGATGCCGAGGAATAGAGAAGTGAGGACGGTATAAGTGGCGGACGTTTCGTTAATGCTATCGAGGCATATGGTACACATTGAAATGTGGGGGCTTAACGATGCTTGGCTGGGCAAGAGATCTCAGATCAAATGGTATATGCATCTATGATTTAATGCATAGAAATTATAAAATCACTATACTCTAGTGCACTATGACTGTATTCAATGGCTATATAGAAAGTGCGTCATCTAATGAGTTTAGTAATCATCGTAGTGCCCCAAAACATCTGTCCGCCGAGGGTAGTTTATCGCACATAAATAGCAGGTTTTCGGGCCTACGAGAAAGAAGAATCAGAGAGACTTCAATCCGGACCGCGAATAATGCTGTTGGTTAATATCACCGCACGGTGCACAAGTTTTGAAGATCCTCCTTTGTTTTATATACGATTCCAGTATCCGCAGCCCTTCCTCCGCCCCCCATATGCAGCCGCGTCGCGACCAAATTTGCGTAGAGCGTATCGATAAGACCCTTTACGACGAGAATAGCTTAAGGAGCTAACAAGAGTTTTCTCTGCGGGTCAAATTAGTTTTTCTGAAAGGGAAGAAGAGAGGAAAAAAGTAGAAAGTTCTACTCACCTGCCGATGTACAGCAAGCAGGTCTTCGTACCATCTGCGGCCGTCGCATATTCCGATACTGACCCGCGGTCCAGCTCTGCACATGTACCAAGCGCTAAAAGCGCCTTCCTCGCCATGTAGTCAGGGTCAATAGTTTCCGCATCAGGCGCTCTGTTAGATGGCAATTTCGTGACGATGGAACAAGTCTGGTAAGAAATCACAATCCTGTCCTTGCTGGGCAAAACGGTGGTAAAGTTGTTGATGTTATCCTTAAGAAGCTGAAGGCAGTCTTGCACCACTGCTCCGGGGTATGGGTGACATGGTCCAACTTGAGTTCCTTGAGCTCCCTGAGCTTTGGTTCCCGAAACAATGTATGAAATGAGGAGAAAAGTGGTTGCGAACAGCTTCATCTTTATCTAATTGAGAGGATTAGGTCGGGGGAACGGACACAAGGCAACGTCGCGTAGTAGGCAAGGAGAAGTTGTATGAGCAGTGATCAATAAACAACAGAGTAGGTAACTGTATAGTGCCGCATTATTCTCCTGGGCAGAAGGTGCATTTAAGCGAGCTGGCTGCCTCTCGGAGCCATGGAAAAAAGAAACAAAAAATTTCGCGCTCCGGGTCACGAAGTCGTTCTACTTTACCCACCCGCATCACTTCTTCCAGGCCAATTAATAACTCTGATATGGTTATTGTCACTCTGGGCCTCAAGATCGTAGGTTTGTGGCGTGTGATGGCGGCTGATCTATGGAGGGCTATTGCAAACTATGGAAATGAGCTATCACAATGATGTTTAGCCGGGAAAACTATTGATTTCGCGGGAAGTAGGCACAAAGACTTGTCCACAGGAAAGATAGGAAAGGAAGCGACCTGTCATCTCAATCTTAGTCCCTAAATCAGTTAGCTGCTCGACGAGAATAGTCATGTCTGTCGTAGGCGTAGAGTTTCCTTGTGGATAGAATGTAGTACATATGGCCCTAGGAAATATACAGGACTTATTGGCAAGCCACATCTTTTAGTTCAACCAGAAATACGAGGGGACTCAATATGAGATTGTGCAACTAAATCTATATCTAGCTATTGAGTTCCATCCGATTCCGCCAGAAGTGGCCATCGACTCCTGATGACAATATTGGACTAGCGAACGACCTAAGGATGATAGCTACAGAAAAGTTCTAGCTTCCTCTCAGAATTGACAAAGAGTGTAGGGTTCCCCGAGCAAGGTCGATTGAACATGCGTGCCGTAAAATCTCCAGTGTTCTGCGGATCGATTGGCACGATTTCCAGCTGATTGGTAGGATTGGTACATCGATAGGCGGCGCACCATCGCTCGTTCCACTCGGTAGGCGTGATCTGCAATTCGGTCAAATAGCCGGGGAACCACCGCGATTCGAGGTGTTCCGGAAGTTGGTGATGTCTGCGGCGTCAATGCTAATTATATGCAACGTGAGGTTGTCCACCTTATACCACCAGACGATCTGGTTGGTGCCGTGAGAAGCGGCAATTGCTGTGATCTGGGGCGCACCCTCGATGTTACTCATTCGGGTCCAGCGAGACCACTGGTTATGGAAGTCCCCCGGGCATGAGGGGTAATGGAACCGATAATCCCGACCGTAGCGGAAGCACACTACCAGCGCGTCCACGATGCACAGCTCCGGGCCAAAGTTTGTCCGCAACTGTTCGCCGAAGTTATATTTTGGCCCTCTGGAGCTTCCCTAGTCGCCAGCCGATATGAACCTGGCCGCTCAGGTCAGTATACGCGATATGCGTCAGCTTGCGATCCCGGCTTTGGGCCACCGCGGGCCAGTGCAATCTTTCAAACGTCAAGAGTAGCGTTGGGGCCTGGTTGAGTTACGTGGTGATGACCACCTGCTTGGTGTCCAGAAGGGTGTAGCAGTAGAAGAAGTTGTCGTTGGCCACCACCAGCTCGGTCACCAGCTGCAAGTCGCAATAGTAGCTGTTGGCTGACCAGCGGTCGATGTCCCGGGTTTTGATGTGCTAAAAATTCCTGATCATTTCCTCCCGGGCATTGATATCTTTTCGGAGCCACAGTACATGTTTGGCCCCATTCCCGCCATCAAAAACGATGGATGTTGTCTTGTCTCCCGTGCGCCCGAACTAGACCTCTAAGGCTTGCAAGGACCATCCAACCTCGGGGTGTTTCACTAGGTCATCTGGATTATCGAATATCTTGAGCACGGGGGCGACTACCATTGCAATCCGCTCAATCCAGTTGAGGATCTCGACCACTTGGGACCACCCGGACACCACCCCGTAAAGCTCGTTCAGCCACTTGATGGGGGTGACTTGCGTCATGCATTTGCTGGTATCGGCAATGTCCAGCATGGCCTGTAAGAGTTTGCGATCGAAGTCACTGCTACTGCGATCCTCGCAACAGATAATATCGCCCGGGAAGGCACTGCACACGACTCCCGTGATGAGACTCCCATCTCCGGCGGAGAAGCTCCGGGTATCGCCCGCGCACACTTTCTCAAATTTTGCCGGACGGTGGTGGCTACCGTTCAATGAGTCGGTGCCAATGTCCTAGGCCCAATAGACCTCATCATAACCGGACTCGTTCGATCTCCGCAGGCACTGGATTTGGGTAAGCTTGAGGTTGGCGTAAAAGCATCCCCTTGGGGGCCATGCCAGGGTTGGCGGGTGGCAGGCTGCGTTGGGTCGAACCAGGAAGAAGGTCACTCCTCATCCCAAGCGTGTGGTGGCGGCACTGAACGCCTCACTCGCGGGCAGGACACCATCAGGGGCATCTTCCGGGCGACCTATCCGAATATGTGGCTGTTCGACCACCGCATTGCCCAGCTGAGCCATCTCCTCGCATCACCGAGATCCAGAATGGACGCGAAAATTGGGCCCGCTCCGGTGCACGTCGTTCTGATGCTCGCCTTAGCCTCGGCATATAGCCGTCCATGTTGCGCCAGCTCCTCGTCGTCTTCTGCTACCGACCGTAAGAACAGAACAGCCGTTTGCTCCAGTTTCGTCAAGGTTTCGCCAAGGAATTCCCTTTCCGGTGGCGTCCCAGCGCATGGAGGACAATGCCCAGCAACACGTTACTCCCCGGATGGATGCTTTGAACCTGTGCTGGTTCCGGGTGCAGGACCTTATCCAGTCGCGCTAAACGTTTGTGCACCATCGTGGCAGCCATTGCGAGCAATGTGCGAGCAACGCGCTGCGATGAACTATTGTGGAGGGAATAGTGTAGAGCGATTCGTGTAAGTATTCTGGGGACTGAACCTGATGTTCGTCGAGTATCCATTTATATTCAGAGTGTCAACTCGATGACCGTCAAATGGTAGCGTACCTTTCCAAACCAACATTGAACACGTTGGCCACTATTCATGCTCAGTGGACGCAATACGATAGTAGCTTTGTTTTGCTGTCTTCTACACAATATGGCCTAATGGATTGTTCCACCCGCAGGAGTGGGATGATGTATATATTCTTGTCGTCATTCTCTAGATTTTCCCGGGCTTATTCGACAATCGTATGTCTTGGAATAAGCACCTCCTACCCTTACATGCATTTCGTCGGATCGTTCGGAAAGATATTGCCAGCCAATGGTCAATCACGTCGCATGAGTCGTTGCGCAGCACTGAAACGAAAAGGACGCAAAACTGACACGAGCCTTCTGCCGATATCCCGCAGGAAAAGAAAGACCTTGACGTTTTCAAAGATCTACAAATTTGGCTGACTGCTTCGGCGGAGGAAGTTTTCCTGTTTGAATGGATTACTCTCTTTGTCTGTGGGGACAAGTGCAACTGAAAGCCTAGAATTGATGGTATGCTACCAGGCGGATCGAAATAAGATTCATCACCACTACATCCAAGTGGAAGTTTAAAAGCTCAGAGTCCCACGTAGTGCGGGCCATAGTTATAGACTGGTTCATGGGTTATTTAATCAACTAGCATGGCATCTCAAAAAGATGCACACAGCACAATCCAAGGACTAATACAGCACAACAATTTGCTGCTTTTATAGTGTTAAGGCAACGTTTGTCGGACAAAGGTTCGATCCAATGTCCCCGAGATTGTGACTATATCTCGGCCGGCTGAGAAGCTTGGGCAGTTGGTCGCCGATGGAAAATCATTTGCCCCACGGCTTGATCTTGGTATTTAATTTTTACGGTTTCCAATACCGAATATATTGTACTCATATCAAATATCTAGATCATTTCAGAAGAGCATTGCCGTTGATCATTGTCCGCCAAAGAGTACATAGCATTATCTTGTCATTTTCACACCAAACCATCCCCGTCATCTTACACGTCTCTACCCTACATATCATTACCTGACCTTCCTGAGAACCCGAGTCAGTCAAACAAGGCGATTCACATCACTTACAACGGTGATGGTCTTCTAATTACGTTCCTTGCCTGTCCCCAATCCAGTCGCCAATACCGGATCTCAGCTACACCTAGCGAGCGAGTGTACAATTTTGTCATAGTCTCGTATGGGACTAGCATTCGCCGCCATGGGGCTCGCGCTTCACCGCTTAAGCATGATCGACCGGGTTTTCAAAACGCAATGGATTAGTCGGCCGACAGAACCTTCGAATGAGGAAGAAAAGTCGACCCAGCTTACGCAAGCACGAGATGCGGAGCGGGACATTCACAAGGTGGGTGCGATCGATATCCTAGCTAGTCACTTATGCTGGACGATCAGCGCCTGATAGTTTGGTTACGGAACCTGCCGTTATGTAGGCTGTTCGACAGACTGCTTCAAGGGCGCTTTGTCCCGGCGACCTGGGGGCCGGTCTTGATGACATGTGGCTCCCTTGGGTCTCTCGGTGTTTTATTACGGCGGTGTTCCCGTGAGGATGTGCGAAGAATAGAATGAACGCCGCGTTGGTTGGCCGGTAAGCTGGTTTGACTAGCACCGGTCCCCGATAGCAGCCAGCTGTTGTCATTCAAGGAGAGCCAGCGGATATCCCCCAGCAGAACAAATACAAGAGTATGTGAGTATGTGACGGGTAACCAGTTATAAGACAAGAATGAATGCGATGAACCCGGTACCAGCAGTCTGGTTCAGCAATAGCACTTTATATAAGTTTGCACTAGATAATATCTATTCCGCTTTTGTCCCGGTTAGCATACTGCGAAGTACCTACTCTCTTCTATAGCACGGGGGGTCGAAAGATGTAAGGCAGTTCATATTCGGTCTTGGCATGTTCACCGAGTTTTGCTCCTTCCCGGACTCTTTTATCTATCTTGATTGAGGGTCTACCAATCTATTTCAATACTAGTGGTCCAGCAGAATTGTCGCAGGATATATCCTATTACTATAGCAACCCTGGAAGCAGGGCTCCAGAGACAGACAGGTATAGTCTATTTACAGAAGCCCTATATTGCGCGTGAATTTTGATATTCAGTCTACTTAATATATTAATCTAAGAGAGGGGAACACAGGCACTATAGAGTACTAGTGGCAATTCAAAAGACCTGCTGATTCAAAAGATCATTGAGTTGAAAACTGACTTGATTAATCACTTCTATACACTAGCTCTAGATATCTGGGATCTAGATAGGCGTAGGAACTGGGTACGAAGAACAAGAATAGTCAATTACCATAATAATTAGCTAGAAGAAGGATATTGCTGGCAAGGACCTAGTCTTAGATATCGATGTGCTATTGAAGATGTAGAATAGGGCCCATTAGTAGAAGAGAGATACTTTATACTAGGTGATTTTGTTAGGGGTCACGCTTATATTGTCTCAAACTAAGGATGTCGTTCATACACGAAGGAATAGCTGGAAAGGAACAAGAGGAAAACACAGGAACAAGGGGGAAGCTAGTGTTATATGGTATCGTCCATCCCTGCATACCACGCAGGCGTCGGCCAAGTACCATTCCGTAGGTTCGCGCGCGAACCCATAACATACAGTACTGAATAAGATTGCTGAGTAAAATATAGTAAATTTAGATAATTATAGATTTGTCTACAGTCGAGTTACAGTATAATAGCACTATATTTAGAGACTTTAGACTTAATTAAATAATAGAGTGACAAACGGGGAGGGGAGGGGAG
The DNA here is from genome assembly GCA_001696595.2 of Aspergillus hancockii. NCBI lineage: Eukaryota > Fungi > Ascomycota > Eurotiomycetes > Eurotiales > Aspergillaceae > Aspergillus > Aspergillus hancockii. The sequence goes on from MBFL02000219.1 coordinate 29,833, forward strand.
GTTCATGCGGGGAGGTTAATCCACTCTATCCTCCCCCCTTTCTGCTCACTAAATAAACCTAAGCATGCCCTGAGTTCTCTAAGCTAATCACTGTATAGGAGGTGAGCAAGTTTAGTACGTTAACATCAATAAAACGCACCACGCTAGAGTAATACAACAAAAACAGCTATCATCTACAGCAGCGGTATGTCTCGAGAGATACAGATAGGCGGTTCGGGCGAGGAAAAGGACCAGAATGAACGTACAATGATAGCAGGGGCTGGTTAGGCCGCTAGGGACCGCCTGGAAGCAGTGGCCCTGGACCACTGCTTAGAAGCAGCTGTCTGTCATAGCCAATGGCTCTATATGGACGTTAATCTTGATTAATAATAATAATAGTAATAACCCGCAGAGCCCTCATGGGTTACCCACGATCATCTATAACCCGCCGGCGGGTTATAGATCTCAACCCGTATCTGGTGGTGCATTGACATCATAGCGACCATGCTCCGTTGCCACACGTGTAACAAAACGAACTAATCTAGCCGCCGGAACCGATGATATGCTTCCGCAAAACGGCAACAGCCACGACGGAAGATAAGGTTACTACTAGAATCCATGCGCATTAGGTCTTGAAAACAAAAATCTAGATTGAGAACGATGCAACGATACTTTTCGTATAACCCTCTTATTGCATTGATAATTGCGAGTTATGATGTAATATTGCTGAATGCGTCTATTTAAGCTACTCAATAGATTATGAGACCCTAGATTAGAACATAAAACATATAGGTCTAGACTATAATGACACTATATGAAATTATCAAAAAGTTGATTATTATCAATATAATGATCTAGTAGCTGCAACAACACGTCCCAAATAAGTATTTTAGTATGTTGATAGTGGTTTTTTATGATGCAACATTACTTAATGCATCTTCATTCCAGCCATGTGAAGGATCATGAGACCTAATATAGAAACAATGACAAAACTGACTAACAGACAGAGGTAGCTTATTGGAGAGGATAGAGATGTCTGAGTACCAATCTTCTCTCATTGGGAAAGAGAAGGTCAGAAGTATAAATGTGGCTGGGAATCCTCTCTTCCCTAGAGCTCCTTTTACATTAGCGAAAATATTCAAACGCGAATCTTTATTTTAGATATCTATCCAGGTAATCGGTATTCCACATTATGGTTCGGAAGGGCCCTACAATTGGAGGCAATGGTGGTGCGGCATTCGAACTCTGGCGTGAGAATAAGCCTGTGGAGCAACTGGACGTATGGTACGGCGCAGGCAGTGGTGACTTTAACAAATATACTATCCTCAAGGGTATCAAAGTCAGGTGGGCCGGGGAGAATCCCGGACAGGCCGGATATTGCCCAGAGCAAGACGAGGACAGGATACTGCATACTAGTTTTGACTTCGAACATGGCAATGACCCCCTTAAGTGGATGGATATATACGGGTCCACTGGGCGTGCTGATTCACTAAGATTGGTGACTCAGGAGGAGAGGGACTACTTCGAGGCCGGAGGGATTGGTGGTGACAAATGCATTCAACCTGCTAATAGGAGAAAGCTACATGGGTTTTATGGAAGAGCAGGAGATGATATTGATAAGCTAGGCGCAGTCTTCAATGATTAAAGCAGTGAGTCGCACAGGTATAATCCATTCATATAAAAGTTTTATTAACGAAGACAGATGTCTACTTATTCAAACTATCTCATGTCGTTCAAGGGCTCAACTCTCCTACCGTTGCTTGCGATTTAGATGATAGTTGTATTTCAACATGCAGTACAATGCTGCTTCTACAAAACTTGATGGTTTTTTCCCAAAGGATGGAAACCCTCCCACCCACGGCTCCCCCCAACTACTGTTTTTATGATAGTTGCGATTCAACATGCAACGTAATGCCCCCTCTGCACCACTTGATGTTATTTATCTCTTTGTTTAATCTATAGGAATACTTATCATGGAAATTATTATTGTACTGGTATATTGATCATGGTAGAATGGAATGTCCTAACTGAAAACCAAGGCTTTGTTGGCATCTGGGACTCCCACTTTCGGCTGGGTGGCGCATATGCACCAAGCTGCAAGTGGCCGAGTGCACCAGTAGCGAGTCTATTTAGTCGGGTGCGTTGCAGTGTTAATCATGCTGTACATGACGCCTGAATCTAATGGCTATTTCGAAAACATGCGTCTGTGGTTGACTGATCACTATTCATGTTCCGGATAACACTCAAATCACCGCCGCTGTTGCTCGGGGGCCCATTGAGTCAGCCTCAGGACCAACCTGGATGTACGGCACTGCATCAGAGCACTCGATGCTGTATCAACACAGCTTCGTCATCGCCACCAACAGGTTGGCGGGCATAATTCGGACCGAATCGCCCTATTTTCAATTTACGGACTCGACCGACTCCCAAGGGTCTTCACGCATCCGTGAGCCTGTTCACGAATGATATCAGATTCCCGAACTCAACCTACAACGCGTCGGCAGAGCTCTGAAGTTTCGTGTTGGTCGTCATCATGGAGTAAAACCCCTCAGTAGTTCTTCCTGTTCTGACCTGCCAAATTCTAATTGCTTGCATAAACGGTAGTAAATTGCAGGTTAATTCATCACGCTGTGAATAGTACCGCGTCATGTGAATGTCAACAGGCTCATTACTAAACTAGATTCGCTTGGTGTGCAAATCATCATTGAAGATCTTTCCAACTTTCAAAACCACTTCTATAATGGAAGTGAGTCTAGCACCAAATGTCGAGATGGCTTTATACAAAGATCAACCAAATCATTGCTGCCAGCGGCACACCCCATATTACAGTGAATTATTTCACACACATTCATTAAGATCAGCCCAGTATAATCATATCTGTTCCGAGCCGGGATTCAAAAAAAGTTGTGGTGAAAGCTCATCAGGATTCCATTACTGGATACTACAAAGTCTCACAGGACTATACTCCCGGAGCTGGTAAGTGTCGGATTGTCATCCTGACGACGCATTAGATAGTCCCACATTAACTAGCAGTGATAGATGACAATGCGCCTAGAGTTGCAATTCTCCTTGAAGTATTACGGGTCCTTCTGCAGGATCCTGCTGTTGCCCAAGGTCAAGCGTCAAATACACCTGATATTTTACTTCTACACAGCTGAATAAAAAGAGCTACTAGAGAATCATCAGTTTTTTAAACGTATATTCTTCTCGGGTCAGACAGGTAATAGCCATGCTTAATCAGGATATGACTGGATATATAGACTACTTAAGTCCAAGTAAACCGGTGGTCATCAGTATCCTTATCGACAACGTCGATCCAGGCTTGACAAGCTTCATAAGAATAACAATTAGATCTATAAGTGCCAGTTTTCTAGCAGGATAAGAGCCACTAAGTTATGGTCAACAACTGTATTGTATGCTACTATATACCGATACCGCAACTGATTATCGCTGTTTAGATAGTGCATCAGCCCATGTACATTTTTTCCCTGCAACGATAAATTTTGAATCCATGTACAGTAACTACAGTAAGCTTATCTACCTGTCATTGAACTGTGCAGATACAATCAATATTAACAATTACCACATGGTAGCCCCCGATCGGAAAGTACAGCTGCCGTTGGCGTACAGTAATCGAGAAATTCCATGGGACTGCCCATTGGCAAGCTTACAGTTAACACTATTGTTCCTTGGCGCAGAAATAACACAAGCTATGCTTATTCTATGGGGTAGATTCTGTCAAACATAGTAATGTTCGTCACAACCAATTACACCGCTGCTATTGCAGATTGTTAGTGGCATGGCCAATTCCCCAATTGGAAGGAAATAGCAGTCGCTACAGTTGCCCGTTCCCTGGTAGAGCAATATTATGCTCAAGCAGTCGTGATATGCTCGGCGGAAGGAATTTAAAGAACTGTTGCCATAACGACCCAGAGGCCGGCCAACTCCTTGTCTCAATAGTCCTCCACGGACAACCTCCCAGGACTCTATCGAAGGTCTGTTATGACTTGGTCCCAAGATGCCAGCTCGTGTCCATCTAGTCCACCATTCAGAAGGGCTACACAACCTTCGCGGCGACTCGACCATCCCTGATGCTCCTTGAGTCAGCGAGTGCATAAATTTACAGAAGACCCGGAACGCCGCTTTTTCCACACATCCTCTAACAGCATTGGCGCAATCATATCCAGGCCCCTCGCAGATTGATCCCGACATCTCTGACGGCATTCCAGAGGACCTTGAATAATAACACTCAATATTTTAAAATGCCAGGCTCTGGTGTTAGAGAGGGTATAATACTAGCTGTAGATACAAACCTGCAAGAAATTGATGGCCTACCATACAACACAGGTTCTCGCCAAGGCAGACTATTAGCTGGATTTCATTTCCCAGACTGGAGTCGGAAATTCAGAAGCTGGATCCGAACTGGTTTATTAAAACTGGAGATCATTTGCACATACCATATATACTGATTCTGGGGTAGAGTGGCAAACAGGATAACGGAGGTTAAAATTCAGACCTTTTAAAAATGGTATTCCAAGTTTAGAATTATATGTTATATTGTGTCTTATAAATGAAATTAAGTGTAAAATAACGTATTCAACTACCGAGTCGCGGATACCACCGAACCGCGGATTTGTATTACCATACAAAATAGCACATTTTACTTTGGGATATCTCAACCATACTTCCATTCTGATATCTTATATAGAAGATATTAATTCTATATAGATAGGTAGAGATAGGTTCTTCTTATTTTATTAATCAAATCTACAATAGTGTTGAATACATATATCAGGTTTATAATACAGTGTAATTTATGATACCTGGACGGTTATTTTCAGTTAACTGTTCAAATATTATGGTACTGTCTCTGCATAGTCTAACAATATCTCCATTTTCAATATCTATTAATGGAATATAAGAATGGTTGATATATCCCAAAGTAAAATGTGCTATTTTGTATAGACCCTTGTCCACCATTTCTCGAGACATGCCCTAGGATTCATAAGTGTATTGGTTTATTATGCGGCACAGTGATACAATCCCGAGCAAATTTCTTGTATAGGATCATCAGCCACAGATGCAGTTGAGGATACGGTTGTAGCGAATTCATTCTGGGCCGACAGCTGCACTACTCTCTCGCCATGGGATGACACTCCAGTCACACCCTTATCTTCGGCGCTACGCTCGGTTACACTGTCGATCCTGTGGCTCTCTATATACATTGACGTAGAGTCTTCAAAGCTTCAATACACCTGAGGAGCATCATCCTTGCTACCGCAGATAGAGCTGTACGAGCAAGGGTTGGGGGTTTTCGAGAGAGGATCGCCATCAGTGCAGTCTTGTAATTCGACGCTATGCTTGTCAAGACAATTAAAATAAGGTCACTCGCAGACCCCAACATGAAAGTGTCCTACGGCCATTCTCTAGTGATCCGGCACGTATTCCCAAGAGTTCCTTAAGGTTTATCGTGAAAGGTTTTCATTTGTGAAGTACAAGATAAACTTGATCTAGAAAGGAACTTTTGTAGTATAAGACTATACTAAGAAGAAACAGGTTGATTGCAGAACTTGTGTAGAGAGGGTGCAAGTTTTTATAAATATTTCTGGTCTTCCAGTCCAAGGCCAACATAACACGGAACAGTTCGGCTACTGTTGATTAACCTTTATATTCTGCAGGTATCTATATCAAAGCGGTAAATAGTTGGATAGTAATCAGTGCAGTGGATATTACACTGTTGAGAGATTGAACAATCTTATTTATAATAGTTTTAACCATTACAGTAGTCTAGCAAGAGCAGAGTGCAGGTAATCTGACAACAGTCTCTAACTTCGGAGGACGACTGAATCTCAGTGTTCCAGATAAGTTAAGAATATAGTCTTTCGATGTCTGATGATCGCTGCAAGTCGACATCCGCGAAGGCAACTTGTTAGACAGTTGGTTTGAGTTAACTTTGTGATGCTACGGTGCGAATCTTCATTGTACTAAAAGACATTCTGTATTATAGATATTAAATTATACTATCTGCCATAACATTTGGTCCAAAAAGACCTGGAGTGCAGAAAGCAACTCCTGTTTAATGATGTTATGCGAGGATAGATCCCATGTTCCGAATATCTGCTTTCCACATCCACAGTTCGATTTTACACTTCAAGGTCTGAGCACTCCGGAGCTCTGAATATGCTCACCCATTTCAAAATGGTATTGAATGTTCATGAGCTATTGTGATCCTATGGCCGGTCTTCTCCCCCATTTCCGTCGGTCACCAAGTAGGACGCGAATCGAGATAACGGAGAGCAATGGTGCCGCTAAATATCGATACTACCGCTATGTTGCGTCAGACCCCAATCCTCGAACTGGTGGCAAGTCGGGAATGAAAGAAAGTACCTAGGACACACTGTAGCTCGAAGTAACCGAACTTTTCCACCACAATTACTGCTAGTATTGGTCCCACTAACAAGCCTACGGTCCAACTCATGCTAGTGATTGCGACAGCCCGTGAGTAACCTCCGCGCGCCCCAAATATGCCCGGATGACTAGCCTCTATCTTGTCCACGGTTTCTACATCCGACGCTTTTAGCCTTGATGTCCGCTCGGACGGGGGCTACAGATGACTTACCGGACGCTTCCATTGTCCCCACCCCATTTAGTAAACACATGAAACATCCAGCAGTAGCTATGGAGGCAGTATAGATCATCTTGCCTCTTATTCCGCCAGTCATCAACGGAAAGCGCTCATCACCCGCAGCCCCCAAGAGCAACAGAAACGGTACCATAAAGAAGAACCCAATTGTCGCCGGCAAGCGCAATCCCCACCGGTCTTTCCAGTATCCCACTAGGGGCGCTAACACGATTCCTGGCCCTTGCACGGATGCAAATAAGAGACCAACCGGGAGAACATCCCATCCGAAGGTCTCACGCGCATGCACAGCGACGGTGGCTCCAAAGCTGGCGATATATAAGGCGAATACGGAGTAGCAGATGATACCTGTCGCAAAGCGAGGATTGCGGAAGAGACAGACGTAGAAACGCCATCCTTGCTTCTCTTCGAGTATGGTGGGCCGTTCGCCTAGCAGCGGAGATCCTTCGGTGCCTTCCCGTTCTCCGTCGGTTCGTTGCACTAGTCAGGTATGCCTTCGTTGGCATGTTTGTCTGTCCGGGGATTGGTGACGATTGCTCTCCCGCTGCGCTTTGGGATACTCAATCATCAAAAGACGCATGATGGTATCCACGATCAGGAAGAAGATTATCTCCGCCCACGCAACCCAATACCCACCCAGTCCGAAGAGGAACCCCGCGAGCGCTGGGCCCGCGCAAGCTCCCCCTGCAGTTAAGGTTGAGCTTAGCCCTGCAATCTTACCCATATGTTCAGTTCCGATATTCTCGGCCATTGTTGCCACACCCACAATCCAGAGGGCATTGCTGGCGATACATTGGACGAATCGACCTATAAAAAGCCAGACCACTATATTTGGTCAGTAAGTGTGTGAACGATCTCGGGAAATTAGGGTTACATACACGGAGCCGTCAGCGCGAGACACAAAACACTGGCTAACGTGAGTATCAGCAAGCCAAGGAGCAAGACCTTTTTAGACTCAGTCCGGTCGGCCACGCTACCGACGAGAGGGCTTGTAACGATGGAGACGAATGCGCCTTCTGCCAGGAAGATTGATGTGTACGCTTGAATGCGAGACGCGCCAAGACCCATGCGCTGCTCGAGGACGTATGGAAGCAACGGCACCATAAACGCGGAAAGGAGGTCATCTGCAGTAGCCGGTATTCTCTCCGTTAAATCATGATGCCGCCCAGTGTTCTTATTGTCGGCAAGCATATCACGTACTGGTGAAGAGCGCTAGGGACATAGTACATAGGGTAAACGCGGCGGACGATCGCCAGCGACAGCCCCATGGTTTGTTGCGTTTCACATCGTCTATCGAGGGCGGAGAGCTCATTGTTTTCAACTTCGAGCCTCCTGAATTATTCTGCATCAAGGTCGGATATAGCAAGAGAGGTTATGGTTAAGCTGTCGAGAGGGCCGGTGGGAATAAACTTTTTTTCCACATTCCTCAAAGACGCAAATGGTGATGACCGTGAAATTTTTGCCAAAATGGAATGTAAACCAGTAGTTTATGTAAACATTTTGCGTACGATAAATTGGAATATTTCAGTTATTCCTGCTATGAAACGGTTAACAACTGTATAAACATGTGTTAGCGCCATTCTGTATCTAGACCACCCTAGCAGTGGGCCAAGCTGCTAGTTGTGGACCCTTTTCGACAGTCAGCCTTGAGCTGACGGATCCTTGTAAGAATACTGATCCTATTATTACTGCTTCTGGATTCCTGCTAGGTGAAGCCTGAACACCATACCCATCGATCCCCCGAGGTACCATAGGTCTTAAACTTGCTGGGAGGGACTGTCCTACGCTCTGTTAGCATTGCCGGACCGTGCCTGGTCATGGAACTTTCCTATACCTATTCTAGACGAGCTTGAGGGATCAGCAAGCCTAGACCTCGCCCTGAAATATCGGCTGGATCTCCTTGTAGACAACACGAATATGTTACTGAGATTGGTAGATCCCTCTGTTGTGGTAGCAGTGACCTGCTGGCCAATTGCCATTTTAATGACTATCTCCTTATCCCTCGTATACAGTGCGGATTTGCGAGTATATATTGGCTCACGTCAAATCACTAGATCCATAGCTATTTAGGAATGCAAGAGACTGCCAGTTTTGCTGCTGAAAAGCACCCCTTGAAATTGCTCACTCGGGACGTATCGTTCGTATTGTGGGAGCCTGTCAGTCTTTCGGTATCAATGTCTCTCCAGCTTCCTAAAAATTCCCACCACTGGGTCCAGCTGCCAGGAGACACTGTGGTGTATTGTGACCTCTCCACTTATTTACCCTGAAAGTGATGGGGAAGTATGGGTAATACAGCCGATCATATAAACCCATTTCTTCCATCTTTTGACAGATCTCCCAGTGGACTCCCCCCGGCCTTGACTGGGGGGTATCAGACCAATGGAGCACGTTGTGAGCCGTATTGCCACCGCGCCGTGGATAATAGGTCGCATTGATCTTCAGGGTCCCGTCATGCACGAAATTGCTGTACAGGTCAATCGTGTTTCGAGTCTGCTGAAAGTAGTTGACGGAGGCGAGCACATCACTGGTGATATTGGCATAGTTCCCCGAGCCAAAAAGAATGGGAAGTTCCGCAGTGTGGCAAGCTCGGTCCGTCCCATTGCCACAAATCAACCCGCCGAGGAACTGAGGGAGACCGATGTCCCACGATATTTCCCATACATCGCGGTTGTGCTTTTCCAAATAGCCCGCATAGATCTCGCTGCTGCACCGATAACTGATGTCGGTGGTGAATTGAACCAATGGGTTGGTAACATCGGGAATATTGATTAATGACCGATTGAAACCTAGCATCGGGGTATTGAGCACTTTTCTAGTGCGCTCCACGCCCAGGAGAAACGTGTCCAAGAACTGAACGGCCGTTGTGTAATTGGCGCATTGATCCTTGAATGTCTCATTGGCCTGCAAACACAAGCCAAACTCATCTCGAGTGTACGTGACAAGGGTGGGCACCTTTTCGTAACGGCCATTCTCCAGAGCAGTATCCCAGTCTTCCGTGACCAGGTCCCCATCAATAACAGCCCGGAAGGGCTCGATAAAGTTGACTTCACCGCGGGGGAATACCTCTTGAGCCTTCGAGAGTAACAGGTCTTGGAACTCTAGGAGCTGCGACGTCGTCCGATTATATTTGACGCAATACAGGTCATCACAGCCGGCAATTTCTAGAAACATCCGCGTGAGGTTTTCCTGCACATGAGGCCTTTGCCATCCCGAGAATGTGCTTCCAGACTGAACAATGGCACGGGCGAACAATTGTTTCGCAGATGATGTCTGGAGGAGGGACATCACTGCGCTGCCGCCCGAAGACTCACCGAAGATGGTCACCCGTTTGGGATCCCCCCCATAGGACTTAATGTGCTCCTGGACCCACTTCAGCGCCATAAGCTGGTCGCGCATGGCTTGGTTGCTCCCGGTCTCTGGTGATCCAGACGAATCAGAGAGGGATCCCAGGACACCAAGGCGATAGTTAAGAGAGACCACCACCATTGGTCGGCGGGTTGCAAGGTTCATTCCAAGATAAAAAGGCATCGAGGAGCCGCCGTAATAGTTTGAGCCTCCATGGATCCAGAATAGCACAGGTAACAGATCTGGCGAGTCCTCCTCGGGAAGCAGTGGGGTGTAAACGTTGAGATATAGACAATCCTCGGAAATAGTGTAGTTGGGATTAGGGAGGTCCGGTGTGGCATTCGGGGACATGCCTTGCTGTTCCAGGGTGAGTTCCCAGTACTTCTTGCTCTTATTGTACTCTAGGTCTGAAACGTACCGGACAGAGGGGTTTGAATGCTGTAGCATCATATGCTGATTTCTCTTCCCCTCTGGGCAAGATGTGCAGCTTTTCTGGATCCCTCAGTCGACGCTCGCCTACTGGAGGCTTCGCGTAAGGAATGCCCTGGAATCGTGCTGTCAAGCGGTCTCGGAACCCCTTAACTTGTCCTTGGGATGTATGAACGAATACATGGCGGGTAGTAGACGGCAGCTTGACACCGGCTTGATATTCGGCAGTATTAGTGCAGAGGCCTCGGAGGCGTCGATCGCATTTAACGCTCGAAGTGGAGTTATCCGGGAGGCTGTAGGTTACGCATTCCCCAACTCTCCCTTGCAGCCACATTTGATGAAGTGCTTCGGTGTCTGTATCTGTCAGGTGCGACGTAAGCAATGGCTGGAGGAATGGCATATCCCTGACGCTTGCCAGAGTCTCTCCCAGCGTGTCACACGCCGCAGTCGCCTGTTCTTGCGTTCGTGGTTCGCGCAACAAGAGATAACTACGGCTTGACTCTACAACAGTTGGTTCCTGTGAAGGTGCAAAAGCAGTCAGCGACCATGGTGCATGATTCCCAGTCTGGGCTGCAATTACTAATGTATTATCCACGAGCACTGCGAAGGCTGGGGAATTAGGGACCCTGGAGGATTCCCCCAGCGCAAAGTGCAACCATTGCATTAGAGCAACTGAGAAGCACGATAGCCGCATTGTGTGTTTCATTGCTTGTTAACGTACGATATGGTCATTTTTGATTATATACCTGCCGATGATGAGACGGCAGGCTTTTATAACTACCATCGCATATGCCATTACTCATATATGATTGGCCAGCAAGGGCAGCATCAGGGATTTTAAACGATGACCGTATGATAGCTCACGAGAGATATCGATGCGTCATCATTCTCGTCAGCCAGGAAGATGGCTACGTAGTGCTTCTACCGATATTGAAGCCTAGCAGCGTCTGGTTGATGGGAGCCAACTCTCCCGTATACTACCTCACGTATGACTATCCGTTATTTTGCGCCAGGATATGAAACCCAGTGAGACGTCCTGAAAGTAGCAGAGAGCCGATGTGTATAACAAGTCAGTTGATGAAGCAGCCTGCCCTATCGGATTAATGCTCCCGGGAGGTGGGAAGGAGGAGGAATGTAACGTATTCTTGTTGTATCAAGGACCGAACCGCTTCTCGGGTACATATATGAAGGACTAGCAGCAGCTGTAGCTTTAACTGTCGCTTTTTACTTTGAGTGGGCCATGGTTCAGTAGCTAGTTTCAACCTGCGTCCCAGTCGTCGCAAGGACCGATAGCCTGGGGAGCTATGGGTGAGTACAATTGCTTTACCCTTCGCGCAGAGCCCCAGTCTAGGCCTTCTAGCATTATCCGTATGGTTCCTTGCGGCGGCTCTAACCGGGAGGTCGCGCGCAGCCCGCGAGCAACAAACCAGAAATGGAAAGTGAAGAAAGACAATATTCGCAGGGTGTCGCTGAATGGTCCTACATACTTACGTGACTTCAACTACTGGTCGCTCAGAGCCGAATAAACCCTCCCCTGTCATTCAATAACATGGTCTTTCTAAAAGAGAATCCTGGAGCTGAGCATACTGGGCTAGTCTCCCTCAGCTCGAAGAACTACAGTAGCAACTGAACTGCATTCGCCGGAACTCTGGGACGTAGTGATTCCTTTCTTAGGACAAGCAGAAACTTCTGCAAACCAGCTCTTTGTTCCAGGGCGCAGAGCTTCTGTCTTTGGTGTCAGAGGCTCATGATTCGCGCCCGCCCGTTACAAGGGCTGAAGCTTAAGTGTGACCGGGGTGAATAGTGGTAGCTCGAGTGTAACAGTTGCGCTCCATTGGGATGTCGCAAGATTTGTTAGTCGTGACGGATGCTGGGGTGAACGGAATGGCGTTTACATCAAAACCTATAAAAGCGGCAGTGTTGATTATGTAGATTGCTTCATGGTAATTTCGGTTTGGCCTGTCGTTCCCACGAGTCTCATCACGATGAAGCCCGGAACCACCTTCCTTTTCACTTCCGAGTCAGTAGGCGAAGGCCACCCGGACAAAATCTGCGACCAAGTGGCCGATGCCATCCTCGACGAGTGCCTCAAGCATGATCCCCTGAGCAAAGTCGCCATAGAGGTTGCTGTGCGGCCTGGATTGGTGATTGTGTTTGGCGTCGCCGACACTCTCACCCTGCTAGACGTCGACGCGACCGTCCGCTTAGTCTTGAGAGACATCGGGTACGACAGTCCGGACCACGAGCTGGACTATCGGACATGCCAGGTCATAGATTATGTGGAGCTAAGATCCACGTCGAATGGCATTTCTTCATGCCTGGAACTGTCCGAGGAAGAAGCGGCTGGCGACCAGGTGCCATACTCCTCCCCTCCCTTCTTGCCCTGGTGAGAGCATGCACTAATGACTGTTCTGTCTCCACATTCCAGGGAATGGTCTTTGGATATGCCACGGATGAAACTCCCCAACTATTGTGAGATGTCCTGTGGGCTGGAGGCCGCCTGGGCAGCACTAACAAAGACTGTTCTAGGCCTTTGACCATCGATCTGGCGCATCGGGTCTCCCGTGATTTGAAGGCGGCCTATGTCGAGGGCGTCCTTCCATGGCTTCGACCGGACACCAAGACACAGGTTACCGTCGAGTATAAGCAGGACGGGGGAAACATTGTTCCCATTCGGGTCCACAACGTCGTCATTACCGCCCAGCATACGCCGGATGTGACGGTGGAAAGGCTACGGCAGGAGATCCTTGACCGGGTGGTCTGCAAATCAATCCCATCGGAATGCCTGGATGAGGGGACCGTCTATCATGTGAGTCTCCTCCGCCCCCCAAGTCCACACGGCACTTTCGAACGCTACTAACTGACATCTGTCACCAGATCCAGCCTACTGGAGACGTGGGAGTCACACCGTCGGGAAAGTTTGCTGGGGTGACAGGCCGCAAAATTGTCGTTGACACCTATGGGGGATGGGGCGCCCACGGGGGCGGCGCCTTTTCCGGCAAGGACTTTCGCCAGGTATGCTCGGATTCTGATTCCAGACTTTTGTTTTTTAACTGGGTCGAGGAAATATACAGGTGGATCGGTCCGCGGCCTACATAGCACGATGGATCGCCAAGTCGCTCGTCCACCACGGGCTTGCACAACGGTGTCTCATCCAGCTGTCCTACTCCATCGGCATTGCGGAGCCCTTGAGTATCTTCATTGAAACCTTCGGTACCAGTCCGCTCAGCACGGACCAACTGAAGAAGATTATCCAGAAAAACTTTGATCTCAGACCGGCAGCCATTGCAAAAGAACTTGGGTTGACAGAACCAATCTACTACCAGACTGCCAAGAACGGCCATTTCACTAACCCGCTGTTCCCTTGGGAGCACCCGCGGGATTTGGTGCTGTAGGATTTGGTGCTGTAGGACCATTTTACTCTGCTTTCTTGTTGTCGGCACAGAGCGCCCCTGTACTAGCTTGCATCCCAACAGTTAGGTAGATTTCGTGTGGGAGTAAAATCTAACAACGTTTTCTATTTGACATGTTCCCCCGCGTGCAGCCAAGGGGCCGATGTTTAAATATGCGATGTATTCGTTGCTTCGGCTTTGCTCGCAATGTGCCTGGACCTGTGTGCAGTACAGTACCAAATTTATGCATTCGAGGATGAAAACCAAGGGCTGGCAGGAATAAAAGTCGCACCAGAGACCTGCTGGTGACCGACCTGCGGGTAAGCTAGGAGAGGAGGTGGTAGGTGGGACAGGTGAGCCGGCGTCAATTGGGGCCTGTCGCAATCAGCGGTTCGCAGGGGCAAGAGAATGACCGGTGGTAATGGCCTAGTGGTGAGCCAAGATGGCTGGTGACACTGAACAGCGTCAGAGGGTAAACGATCGCTGAAAGGCAAGACAAATGAACGTATCAGTGGGAGCCATGGGTTCCGAGATACCATATCAGCCCTTAATACCTCCAATGCATTGGGGCAGGGTTGCATTCCAAGCTATTCTGGAACAAGAACCTTTGCGCGCCGAACGCCATGACTCTCTTTCCGAGAGTTATTTTACAGTCAGCTGTCAACGGATCACCTCCATGCTAGACAAATCCCAAAGATTTAAGGATATCTCACGATCAATGGCCGGGTCCAGGCTGACCGTTGGGACAGGAAAATCCCATGGGAGTCGGGACGCATGAGAAACGGGAAATCCCGTCCCATCCCCAAATCCCAAAAGAGTGCCCAGAGGTAGATGGGAATCCCGTTGTAGAATTGGCATTGGGATTCCCATCGTAGTCCCACCGTTGGGATGGGATGGGATGGGAAACGGGATGCCAAGAATAGAAAGAGACGGGTCACGGGACATCCCAGTCCCGTGCCTTCCCATCCCAACGGTCAGCCTAGATCCATGGGTTCCCTGAAGAACCAACGGGTTAGGGCCTGAGTGTTATGGACCTGGGTGGGGTTAGGCTTTACCACTCGGCCAAAAAGACCAAAAGATCGAACGCGGCGGTCGACCCGCCTAACCACCACCCATATCTCTCGTAACATCGAGCCCCAAAACCCAGGCCGGGTTCCCCGAGCAACTCGATGTATAATTCTCTCTTCCTGAGACAGCACCTGAAAAAATCCCCAAAGAAGAAACAAATTACATAAAATCTGGTAATTATTTTTCTACACTTCTTCCTCCATTTGGAAATGGTTATACCAAATCTCCCTTTGCTATTATGGATAGTGTCTCTGTCGAGTACAAGATACGCAAACTTGGCCCTGCCCCAGCCCACAATGTTCTTATTCCGATCTGCCACAGATAAATCCTCCCCCCAAAACCGAACCCACAATCTTTTCCCTATGTATCGGTCCGCTGTGTATAGCTTCCACATACGTACTAGACACGGCAATGACACACGATCCAAAATAGAGTCCACGTGATGCGGTTGGCCCCCGGTGATGCAATTTATATGTAGGCTGACAGATCGTACATGGATTCCGGTCAGCATAATCCCCTAGAGCTCACCCTTGTCATGCTCATCTCCGACAGGATACCCCATCGCACGGAACAGCCTCAGGGTTTTCCCGACCTGTTGCTCACAGAGGACAACCCCACGGGCGTGCAGATATTGAGTAATCCGCTGGTACGCTTTATCTGCTTTGGCCGTCGGGACTTTGGCTTCAATCTCCATCAGGTGAAGGTCCCCCGCGGCTACATCATCAAATTTGGCCTTATGGCCTTCAATCCGCAGCTTCCACTTCGCGTTCGGGTAGGGCCCGAATGCGTGCAAAGCGGCCCAGTTGATAGCCTGGTACCGTTCCGCGAAGTTGACTTGGTCCTGGCACCAAACCGTCGAGGAGTCCGGTCGGAGGGGACAGCGCTGCTCGCAGGTGTAGGTGTTCTTGTCTCCGTAGCGATCCCACGAGCATTCCACCCCGTCAGGTACATCTGAGGTCTCCTGGTGGAATCGTGCCTTGACGGTCGACAGGGGCTGGCCTTTGTTGACTTTCGTGCGGAACATCAGCCCGTGAGAGATGTATACCGGGGGTTGCTCGTCATAGTACGTGATCGGGTTCTCTTTGTAGGGGCCGGGGTTGCCCATTCCGAGTTTCTGAAGCACGCTCTGGGGATCTCGGTCACAGATGGCCCACTGGAGGTTCGTCTTTTCTTTCGCCGCGACCAAGGGGACTGCCAGCGACAGAATGGTATAAAGTATGTATAGGTTCATTGTATCGCGGAAGAAGTATTGGCAACTACGCCCGGGGTGGGTTTCAGAAGTGAGATGGCCTACGTGGCTGTTGGTGTTTTGGGTGACACAAGGTCTTTTAAGCCCACCTAGGGATGATCTACCGTAGCTGACCGCCTGACGATCGGAACCACCTGACGATCGATTTTCTCCACAAACAACCAGGTAGAAAATGAAGGCATACAACCACATAGAAAAGACATTATATAGGGATCTCTTGGTGTATTGAAATATAGACTATAAAGATGATATCTAGTAATTTTAGTGATCCCGAAAGTGCTGTGGAAGGCATATTTGTCTGCCTCAATAATTTACAGTAGAATGATTCTCTTCAGCAACTTCAGGCGCTGGAGTACTAATATCTTACTAATTAGAGACTTTTAAAGGTCTGAAGAGAAGTCTTCTTTCTTTTTTAATCTTCTGGAAGTTATTCTAAAGCTGTAGATCTACTGCTTTAATATATGTCTTATCCTCTCTTTAATATTTCTTCTGCTCAGCTTCCTGCACCTTCAACTCTTTTTAATATATCTTTATTCTTTGATTATTTTTAATAGCCTGTTACTTTACTTCTTTCTCCTGCTGCTTCTGCTACTTCTCTATCTTTTTTGTAGTCTTTGCACCCTCTATTATCTTTTTCTTTTATATTTAAAGTATTTGAGCCTCTTAAACTTTATTAAATAAATAAAACACTGTATCCCTTGTTAGAGGGTTCCCGTACGAACCCTTTGAAGTTGAGAAACTTGGCAACAGGCCCGCGTAACAAGGGATAGCATTCCGGCGAAGGAACATAAAGCTTTGTTTACCATGTCTGTTTTTCCTTTCTTTCTTCTTCTCTTTCAACGATTCCTTCGTGTACGTACGGCATCCATAGATTGAGGCAATCTAAGCGTGACCCCTAACAAGCGCTTTTAAACAATTTCTAGATTCTATAGCTATAAATCAACTGATTTCCATGCACTTTCAATATTTTTTTAAGATAAGGCTCTTTCTTAACTCGGCCAGAATAGTCTAAAAAAGTCCTGTTTTGTAAGATGGCCGAGACTGATAATTGTACAAATATACTTCTAATCTAGCACTGTAGACTATTGAAAAAGATTTAAAGATATTAACATCAAGCGGCTGCAGGGAATAAGTTAAATAAAATAAATATACTACTAAAAGAATTCTATTTCTATTACAGAAGTCTATAAACTTCAGTGTAAGATAAGATTTATAATTATTAAAAATTAAAAGTCTTCAGCGCCTTCCTGTCTTCTTTTTAGTCTTTTAAATAAAAATATCTTTTAACTATGTAAATCCTAACTTATAATTAGTTTAATTAGAAGAGAAAGATATAAAGAAGCAGCAGTGATCTTCTAGATTAAAGTCTTGAAGTTAAAAGTTCTGTATCTTACTAGATACTGTCTAGTAAATTAAACTAGATAATAAAAAGATTCTATCTATATAAATACAAGCAATTATAGTAATCTACTCCCGATTACTATTTTAAAGACATTACTTAAGGTCTTCTTGCTTACATTTCTGCTTGAAAAAGATTTATTTATTTTTAGAAAGTATTTTAATAAAAAATTCTTTTTTATTTATATTATATGTATCTTCAGGCCTGAGCTTGAATTTCTTTTTTTTTTTAGTTATAAACTTAAAGTATAAGATATATTTATATACAGAATCCGCCTGTTTTCTTAAAGAATCAATTCCAGTGGTGTAGCGAGTAATAAGGTTATTATTATATTTCTTTAAAAAGCGGGTGAGCCACTGCTTTCCAGGCCGAATTCCAGTAATTTCTTGAGTCCAATTTCAAAGTATTTTATATATAGAATAGATTTCATGATCAGTAAACTTCTCTATCTAGTTTAGAAGGGCTTTAATCTGCTGGTTGTTGAGTAATTGCTGGTTTTTATATTGCGCTTCCTTAGATATCTGGACTCCGCGGTGATGTCTTGACAGAGTATTTTAATCAATACCGTACTTCTTTGCAATTACAGTATAGTTAAGAGTTTTTCCTGGCTTCAGGGATTCTATATCCGCCAGCGCCGCTTCAATAGGAGTCATATTGAATGAGTTGTGGAGGTTTAAAATTCTACTCTAAATGTCGGTGTACACTAAAATCGATCGTCAGGTGGTTCCGATCGTCAGGCGGTCAGCTACGGTAGAGATGACCTACATCACAGAGTTAAGGCAGTCAGAAATCTGTCTCCTCCTCCATACACCTACACCTACTCCTTACATAAGGCTTACCCGGTCATTGCTTGACAGCGTTGAATTAAATTTAGTGACACGTATAAATTGTTGAACAGGTTTATAATAGCAAAGTAATTGAGAGTGAGGTATTCAACTTGATGACCACTGGTTACAAAACAACTTTCAGATACCCTGCTAAACCATGAAATACCTCTCTACTTAATCAACTTTCTGTTGCTATCTTCCGATTCCTCTCCGATCATTTTCCGGTCCAGTATCATTCGACTTGATACTGGGCGTTCAAAAACACGAATAATCATAATCACCCCGGGCCGTGTAGCCAATAACCTGATTTTATCAGAAAAGCTCACCTCTCACCCTTCTCAATCAGAGGTTCGAGCTGGCCCGCGGCGTCCCTTAAGCTCAGGCACCAAGGATGCTCCGAGATAACGCAGCGGATTGTTCCCTTCTTCTGGCTCTTGTCTAGCATATGCTCTTTTCCTGTTCTTCTGGCCAGCAGTTGACGGTTGTCCCCCTGCACCAGCCTTGCTGGTTCGTGTTTCGCCAGTGATGATTGGACTCCCCATAGACGATTGTCAGCCTTGCTTCTGTTGGTCACGCCTCCTGGGGTATGCTTGATATATCATCTCATGGAAAAGTCCTTTACCAAGACTGATTGGGCCCGAGCGATCTAATAGGGATATCTTATGGATGCCCATCTTTTAATTAACAGCTGTTGTGATCTTGGGTCACTGATTAGTCCCTTTCCGTTCGCTCCTAGGGCGACGCGGACAGGCGATCCCTGACAGGATTATTCGAGAAGAGATAATAACAGTCACCGCTAGTCACTCTGATCAGATATGGCTTGCCGATCATTCTCAACGGGCGCTCGATCACCAGAGATCGTCTGCAACTCATTCCGGCCAGAGGGAATGCCTGCCCGTGTTACGCATCACCTATCCTATCACCCTGTCAGCTTTGCCGTTATGCTGCCCAGGCCGATGTATAATTACTTAATAAGCTTACTCAGAGCACCTTTCTTTTTCGGAGCCATAGAACTTGCCGTATCTTGTATAGTGGGCATCGTGGCCGAGATTAGAGGTAAGCGAGTCAGTACAGCTGACTAGCGGGGGTGTTTCAGACAATTGTCCAGGGATGCTAGACAAACATTGATTGATAGAGGAAATACAGGAGATCCGAAACTCTCCGGATGTCTGTGGGGATGTGAACATTGATTAGTGCGCCAGAAGACCCCCACTACGGAATGGTTTCTTCTTCTTCTTCTTCATTCATACCTAATACTCGCGCGTCATGTCCCCCATCAGTCGATGATGCCTTCGGTCCTGTGGTTGCGCGTTGCCGCAATGAGTTCGACTTCGCCCTACTTTTTGAACGAAGCATGCTCACTCTGGCCCCCGTCGCATCTTTCTTGCTGTTGGAACCAATAAGACTACGAAAGCTGTATAAGACCAGCTTAAATGCTCTGCCAGCTGTTGCTGGCCATATCAAATTGGTGGGTGATCATTGTCCGATGAGCACTGATCAGTGATCTGACATATTATCGCCTTGCAGTTTGGAGCTACTCTTCTAGTTACTCTACACCTCTTACTGCTTGTTGCGTCATTTGGAGCATACGCGCTCCGTGCGCCCCTCGACTCTGCTGTGTTCATACTTGTACTTTACTTTGATTTTCGATATTGCGCAGGCAAGGACATTGATGCTTTGGATAGACCCTCCCGCGCCTCAATATTTGTGGCAGTCATAGCGGTTAAATCTTTCCTGCTACTTCTAGAAGAGAATAGTAAACAGTCAATCCTCAAAGGACCACACAGAAGACGACCAAAGGAGACTACCAGTGGGATCTTCAGCCGAGGCCTGCGTCAGTTGGAGCTAGCGATGACCGATTCGTAGCTCGCATGCAGTCAAAAATATTCAAGCTTACCAGGACTAGGCATTAAGTTTGAGTAAACTACAGATCCAAACCCCGACTATCACCTCTGGTGAACTGCACGATATTAGCTTGGTATGGAATAGAAATCAAAGGGAGTCCCACTCCCCTTACCACACACTTAGTCACTGAACGGGTGATAAATATATTAACAGCAACATAGTTAATTTCATATTGAAGCCTACTAATCGAAAGGGCATACGGTGGTGTCATAAATAAGCTCAAGCAAGCGTCCACGGACCTATCCTGCAACTGCTTGGAGCTGTACATCGTCAGTTCTAGGATCTCACTGATAAGCCTATGCTCTTGTTCAGTAGTCGTCGTGCTCTTCCTGCGCCTTCCGACGCTTTTCCTCCTTCTGTCTCTTCCGTTCAGCCTCCATTTCTGCCCTGTAGTCCGGGTCGGTCGCGTGCACCTGTTATCAAAGTTGAGCTTTCCAGAAAATATTTCCTAACAACCCAGGATGGATGGACTTACCAACTCCTTCGCGTGCTGGTTGCGAACCTCACGAGGCTGGGTGAGTGAGTCCAACGCTCCGTTGCTGAACTGTAGTCGGTCCTTCAGCATCTGGGCGCCTTCTTCAGCACCCTCCTTGATAGCCTTTTTTTGTTCAGCAGGTAAAGCAGGGACGGTGATGCTCCCCAAGAGCTGGCTGAAGGCTTGGATACGTATGGTATAACCGGCCGCATACGCATCACCTTGCTAATCAAGACAAAGGCATTAGACTATATCAACACAAATCAGGAGCAGTTCTAGCTTACGGCTTTGACAATGGCCCGAATGCTCTGCTGCGCTCCTTCGGCATATTCACTGAGCTCCAACTTCTTCTGAGCCAATAGGCTCTCCGTGCCCTTGTCGGTCGAGAGTATACTCATCCGTTTGACCACCACGATTCCGCGCGCGATGTCTGCGTCGTGAACCTTGCAGTACATAGTCGAGATATCCTTGTAGAGATCAAAATGGGCAGCGACGTTCAGTGCATATTGAAAGATTCGCTACCAGGCAGTTTAGAGTTAGCGGTTTTCGTTGAAGGGGAATGCGTAGAAGTGGACAATATACCATCAGAACGTGTTCTGTGTACATCTTCCCTTTGTCTCGAGTGTTTCCAGCGTTCTCAACGTGTTTCGTAAAGGGTTTCACTCGTGTATCCACGGCGACGGATATCATCTTCGCCACCGTGCTGAAGAAGAGGATCAATTTCTTCATGTTGTCTTCCAGTTGAATGAGGAAGCGGATGCAATCCTGCAGCACTCCACGAACTACTTCCAAGGTAATTTTTTTCTGGCCCAACTCGTGAATTTCCCGACGAAGATTAGCCAGTTTGTCCTGTAGCTCCAACGCCTTGTCTCCCATTTGGCGGGCAACTTCCTGCGTGGACAGCATCGTCTTTTGAGCAGTTTCCACCGCCACTCGGGCGGCTTCAATAGTAGCCGTGTTGATATCCATCTTGCCCGCAAGTTCATCCTGTTCATCCTCAACAGGGGCAACGATCGGTGTCGGGCTCGGAG
The DNA here is from genome assembly GCA_001696595.2 of Aspergillus hancockii. Taxonomy (NCBI): domain Eukaryota; kingdom Fungi; phylum Ascomycota; class Eurotiomycetes; order Eurotiales; family Aspergillaceae; genus Aspergillus; species Aspergillus hancockii. The sequence continues at coordinate 51,572 of MBFL02000219.1, forward strand.
AACTGCCGGACGCGCTCGCCTGGGACCGGAGTTTTCTAGTCTTGGTGAGCAGACCGTCCACTGTCTTTCCCCAGCCCTTGACCGTGGAAGAATCTTTCTTTGGCAGGTCGAATGTCTTGGTCTTATTTGCCCCGGCCTTCTCGACTGCATCAGCCACTGCAATGGCATCTTTGAGGATTTGCAGGAGCGCCTTGCCGGCTTTCGTGGACCGCTCATCAGGATCTTTACGGATCGAGCTTCGTGTGTCCGTCAATAGATTGGACACGATCCCGAGGTTCAGTTTGCCCGATTTGGCCTTCTTACTATTCTTCTGATCCTTTTCCTTCGGACCACTCTTCTTGCCGGTAGCACTACTCACCACCAAATCCCAGTCGACACCATTTTTACCACCGACAATCTCCTGCAATCCCATCAGGGCCCGGAGGACCAGTGGGCAGTTAGCCAATGCCATGTCTTCCTCATCCGCGTCATCGATGGCTGGTCTACTTTTCTTTTTTTTAGAGCCGCCACTAGCGCCGGTTGTAGACTTGTCATCATCTTTGGAGAAAACTGACATGGGCGACAGCTTTGCTGCAACAGCCTTGCCCAACGTCTTCACAAGAGAGCTGATCGCTTCCGCTGCCATCACCATTAGTTGCTGTTTCAGGAGATCGTCACTAGTAGTGATCGAAGTCAGCCTTTTTGCTTTGAGGGGAGAGCAGGGGACATGGCTCGTAGTGGAATGGATGAATCAAACATACCCTGTAGGCCACTTATCTAGCAGATCCTTGTACTTGGTCTCGTAATCCGCTAATTTCGCCTCCACTTTATTAACTTTCTCCTGGTACTCATCGTAGTATTTCTTCCGCTCTGCTTCCTCGAGCTTCTTCGAATTCTCTTGTGCCGACACGGTGTTGAACTTGACCTCGTTGCTGCTCGACTCATTTACGCATGCCTCGTGCAACTCTTTGACGAACTCCAGCCACTCGACAAACTCAGAATGCATGGTTACTGCATCGGCTTGGCATTTCTGGGATGCCTCTAGCAGGACCTCCATTTCTACCTTGACAGACCCGCTGTCGAACTCGGGCTCTTTCAATTCCCGGAAGATCTCTCTCACCTACAATAGAAGAAGTCGTCAACACCGTGGAGGTCTAGAGCTAAAGGGGCCAGGGGTAGTCCTACGTTTCCCTTGACAGCTCCGCATCTCTCGCTGATGTCAGCCATTTTCTCTCTCGCTACGCGAAAAGCCGTGTCCCCTCGGTTGACAACCTCGACCAGGGTTGGAGCCAGGTATTTATATCTAGGGGTTCTTTCAGCGGCGGTTCGCGAAGTAGAAGAAACGGGAATCAATATTTTACCCTTTCAGTTTGTTAAAGCCCTTGTCTGGCTTGCTGAGCTCTGTGGTTTGGGCGACAGACGTAGACGCCACAAGACAACAGGAACCTAGCAACTCGAGGCAAACCGGGGCGACTGCCAGCATGGATGCCCAGTCATTGTCGACCCACGTCTTGACCTTGACGTCTACCCAGGTCGCAGTGTTAGTTGTTCGTCCCTGATGAAGAATAGAGGCTGGTCACTGGCTCACCAAGAACGTACTCTGCGACATTGGGGGTTTTCTGCGAAGCCTTGAAGAGGGCTCTCGCCGACTGCTCGTCGCTGCTAGACATCATTGACGATCTACGCGAGCATTTATTTAGAATGGTCTTGCGGTAGACAAGGCGTTTTCAGGAACCGGAGTAGGTATTTATACCGCACATAACATTCATTCAGTTTATCACCAACCTAGGCCCATTCCTAAGAAAGTGCAGAATATCTGGCGGGAGGTTCTCGTGGACCATTCCCTTTTCCGCCATACCGACGTCAAGAGACGACCCCGCAAGGTGGCTGGCTGAAGAATGTGATTGATCACCGCGGACTATGCAGTAGCTATCACTCTCCCTGTTAGCCCAGGATCTACCGGCTTGACAGGTCTAAACGAATAGCACCGGATCGGGGCCTCGCTTAGCTCCACTAGATCGGCGATACAAGCACGCACCATCTTGATTGATCTATTCAGCGCTTTGACCAGGTGTTTCCCGCCTCCATCCACGGCACCCTGTGGAGCCTGGGCTGAAGAAAACAGCTAATGCCTGTTACGTGGCACCTATAGAGCCTGTCAAGGCGGGCGACGATCCTTGAGGCAACCTCCAAATGGAGCAGTGATGGTTCCTCAACTTAATTTTCAGCTGCGTTCAGCTCAGAGCCTCCACCCAGTACGTTCGCTACATCGAGGTGAGAGTAGCCACAGTGTATGAAGAAATATCTCGGGACGGAAGATCTCGGTGAAGATGGGGTAACAAGCATAAATAGGCTGGTCTGGGCGGATTTCACCAGGATATTCCAAGTCCATTGTTACTCTATCTATTCATCGCAAGATGCCTTCGTTAGCCCTCCGCCGCCAAGTAACCGCTGCACACCTGCAGCAAATTACGACCCCGCGAAGGCCCTGTCTGTCTGGAGCCATCGCATCCTGTGGCAGAGGATACTCAGGATCTGGGACCGCCCGTTTTTCTTCAATTTTGTCCGTACATCATCATTCTCGTTCCTTGTCGAAAAGTCCAATACCATTTCCCAGACAGGGGCTCCAGTCCGCCTGTAGCGTATTCAGGCGCACCTACGTGCTCCGATCGGCCGATAACATCACAGTCAACAGCCAGGATGATGTGACGGCCGCAATCAGCGCCGCAGAAAAGGCTTCCATGCAGGCCCGTAATCTCCAGGCAGCTACAAAAAGCAGGATTGATTCCGACAAAAAGGATCTGTCCCGGCTCCCAGAGAGACCGTATGCAAGCCTGGCAGCCCTGACTAAACATCTGGTTCAAGTCGCGAAAGGAAACGAAAAGCCAAACTTCGAAACCTTGACCAAAAGTACCACGGATGCATTCAACACTGCTTTACAAACCACGAACAGATATCTTAAGGAACAGGGGAAAGTCCAGGCAGAGGTTCGTTCTGCGTGTTTCGCCGTCCACTTTCCCTGAATCTAACATCAGTCTAGTTGACCGAACAAGGGGCAGCATTGGCGCACCATACGAAACGTCTGGAGTCGGCTCAACGATTCCTCGCCAATGAGAAATTAAGCCAGGAGCGCCGCAGGAACGATGCAGAGGCCCAGAAAAACAACGCTCAACAACGCGTACAACAGGCTACCGATAAAATCAATGAGCTTCGGCGGAAAATCGACAACCCATGGAGCGATTGGAAGTACAAGCAAGCCATGGAGTGGGCCGCCGCTGGCATTCGTGACCCGCGAATGCGCCATATCTACGGAAGCGACCAGCAGGCGCAGGCGCTACTAAACGCTTGGAACAGTGAGTGGAAGTCGAACGAGACCCAGAAGGGTATCTACGAGCGGGATCGCAACAGTGCGCAGAGCAACTATGACGATGCTGTCCAGCGGATCAGGGACATTGACGGTCAGCTCAAGGAGACCAACAACTATACAAGCAAGATAGCTCAGGAATCCTCGCGGACCAATACAGCCCGTGTGGACCTACAGGCAACAGTATCATCCCTTATCCGTATTCAAGGCTCCTTGTCCAAGATCCATCCTGCACTCGCGGACATGGCGGCTATCGCAAAGGAGACCTTCCGTCCTAGGTACCACAGGACATTTGGACGGTCGATCATGCGCATCCTGTTGTTGACCCCTGATTTGCCAGCGTTTAACCGTTGCTTAGGGGGAGTTATTTTGATGCTAGAAACTCTTCCACCAAGGGTTTTAGATGGAGAGTCTGATCCCGATGACTATGGTACCCCCGAGCTTCCATTACGGGGACTGCTACAAGAAGTCCAAACCCTTTCAAGAAGAAGGGTGAACTAGTTATATGACTTCATGTATGTTTCTTTATCAAACCAAGGCGTAAGACCCCGGGAGGCTCTGAGGGATTAAACAAGTCATTTGCCTGCGATACTTATTGGCCTATGGCAAGATACCGTCGTGAGACCTGTCTATCTAAATGGAGCCAATACTTAGTACATATGTTCAATCCTTTCCTGGTAAATAGAAAAGCCAGTACCCCATCTTGTACTTCAGCCCAACGAGGGTGGAGGTCCTATCGCCTCTAGGTCTTCCTTTTGAAACATTGCGAGATCTGAGTTTGTATACATATAATGTTTCCCTACGCAAGCTATTGTTTCATTTCGGATTTCGGTTATTGATAGAGAAGGCATAGTTATCTTTGAAACATAGCAAGTGCTAGGGAAGCACTGGGGCCTTTACACACTATATGATTTAGCGAATAACACGCCGGACTACAGGTACTCAGAATTATATGCTGGAGGAACTGTGATACTACGTTATCATTATTGCATACATAACAGGGCAGTCGGTGGCACGTAATAGCATGCTATTTCTCATTTCGCATAAATTCTTCAAACCGGAGGCTGGGAATGCGTCCCTTCCAATTGCGTTTAAGCTTGTGCGGCAGGAATCTTCTTGGAAGTCTTCGCACGTACCTTGCGCATTTCACGCAAGGCGTCAGCCATCTCAGTTGTATCAATGTCGACATCAACACGGGCATAAACTTGTAAAACGCCATTGACCCCTTCACCAAAGCATACGCTCGCGAGACAAAAAAGGACGCCATATTTCTCCAGCAATCGAAGACAAAGTTCCTTGTCATTCACTGGTTACCCGTCCCAGACTCAATGGAGCATCGCTGTTGTCCCCGCACTAGGCTTCGTTCAGAAGCATTCATCATGCTCATCGACAAGCTTCTCCAACGTTCGAATATCCGTCGCAGCGAGGTCGTTGTCCCAGACGAGGAAGGGTATACGGCACCGATGCACCAACGCTTCCGTGGCAATGGACTCGTCGATCTGGGATACGCTAGGAGTCGTGTAATGACGCATTATCGCAGTCTTCTCCAGGATGGCTTTGTTGGTTGATGCGATCAACGTATTCTTGCCCCAGCGAGACTGCAGGCCTTGCTGACAGGACAAAGCCGATCACAACCGTCTTGCCATATCCAAGGTCAAGAAAAGACTGGGGCGGGTTTTCATTCTGCAGCCGAAAAAGGGGCCGGAAGACCTCATCACAGAGCACGATCAAATCATGTTATTTGGCGACGTCGATGATATCGCGCTGCATTGCTGTGAACAAGTACGCTCCAGTTGGGTTGTTGGGGCCATTTAAGACAATCTTTTTTGTATTGTCCTTAATCGATGACTTCAGGAATTCCAGGTCCAAAAGCACCCTTGAGAGGATTCAAGCTTCCACGGCGTAGCGTCTACTCCCATCATGCGTGATATCTGATATAGTTGCTCACATGTGGGATAGACACAGATGATATGATCCTAGGAGGAAAGAAGCGACTAAAGGACGATCTGGTTGGGCACAATCCCGCCATTGATGGTTAAGATATTGCCGTACTGGAGAGCATTGTTACTGTAAAAAGCTGCAATACTTTTTCGCAGTTAGCCAAACCCTCTCACCGGCCCATAGCTCAACTTGTGTGTGCTGGTTGATAGTGCTGCGCGGTTGCTGCCTTTTCAATCAACAGTTACTACAACTCGTCAAGTGATATACTCGACGAGCATGTTGTGGCCATATCATATTAACCAACTGTCTTCGAGTTGCCCAATCCACTGTCAAAGATTATCAAGATCCGTCATCCAGAACTGCCGTGAAATTCAAGGAATTACAATTGTGACTTCAAATGGTGGAATGTGAACCATTTTGAGATGTAAGGTGCACTAATTCCGGACTAGTGCATACTATGTATGAGTAACAATGAAAGGGTGTTTCTATAACGTGGGCCATGAAATGTGAGCCATTTCTTGCAAATATCTCCCCGACCTAAAAGATTCTTGTGCCTCCGGTAAGCAACATGGGTGGCGGATACCCAGACTGGCATGTCGGTGCATTATCCCGACTCTCGGTCGGTGCTGTGGTCCGATATTCTCTCAGTGCCATGGCATGCAATTTGTATGTTCCCTATGATTGACATTTACCAAATATTGTTTGATTTGTTACTTTTATTGTGTATTTTTAATTTATTTTTCTCTTATTTAGGACTTTTTTTCATATCAATTTAATATACCTCCAGAGGGTTGAGAACGTCCTGGGTGGGCATCTTTCACTCAAAAAATGAACCCTGAAGACAACAGCTATCCTTGGTGATTATCGGCGTTGGATATCTATCAGACTTCAGACATATTGAACAATGACACGCTGAGCTTAAATAGACACAAAATTCATGGCGGCTCGAAGCGCTCAAAAAATTACCTTCTCAAACGCTTCATGCAAATCTCTTTCCTGCAGCCACGCCTCCAATGCCTGCATATCACCCCGATTGGCCCGCTGCCCACTTCGTTCCCCTAGAGAATCGGTGATTTCCTGCATCCCCGAGAACACCCTCTCAACACCTTCCGTCTCACGAAATCTCTCGCTGACTTTCTTTTGATGACTGGGGATATCTCCCCAGGAGTGTGTCTTGATGAACTTCATATACGCATCAATATCCGCCGAGTCGCCTTCTAAGCACAAAACACCCGGCTTGCCCGCCAACACAAAGCCCGTGAGAGAATAACCCGGAGCATGGTTGACAAGATCATCCCTCTTTTCGCGGGTGGATAGAGACGGGAAGTAGAACCAAACTCGCACGATTGGTTCACAACTCCTCGGGACAGTCTCGGCGATCGCCGTCTGCTGGGCTTCCAGAAAATGGAGGCCCTGCTCTTGAATATATTCAAATGCCTCGAGCACGTCCCCTTGCGGCATGGCGGCCGACAGCCTTGCCACCTCGGCCTTCGACATCCATTCTGGCTGTCGTAGCGAATAACTCAACGGCGGCGGCTGATCAATATCTAGATCCTCGCATTGAACAGGAATGGAAATGTTGACCTGAATCGTTTTCTCTCCATCTGCGATGGGTAAACAAACCGCGAGCAAGAGGTTTTCAGGTATGCCGGAGATCTCAACGGCTGGATCCTGGCCGCCATTCCGTAATTTTTCGACGCACTGTGCCGTAGAGTCTGGGACTTCCACTTCTCCTGGTGATGGAAACATGGCTGTGAGGAGGTCAATCATGGACAATTGAGACTCCATGATGTCCGGCGGAAGCAGACATAGCCGCTTTTGTCCCATTCTAGATACGTGATTTGTTGTGGACTTGCTGCGGCAGAATAATAGTCCCGCGATCGACTCCCATGTATCGGGTGGGAGTTCAAGCCGGCGTTCCGAGGACCGACAGCCATTCCGTATTGACGGTCTAACTAGTTGGCGTTGTGTGGACTCCGGCCCTGGAAGATCTATCCTCCGCTCAGGTCAGGCCCACTGCGTATCTTATAGGCTTCCGTAGTTTTCTTTGTATACAATGCCTCGGTACTGTGTGGTGAATCATGTTGAAGACTGGCTCCGCATGATTGTATCGATGTTGCTACTCCTGTTGCTAGTGTTCGGACCTGCACGAGACCCTCTGCAGCCCTAGTTCGCTAGCCATGCACGTGACCGCAACCTACCACTTCCAGGGAAATTTGACATCGTTCGGCTGCCAAGCATTCTTGCCACCCAACAAGATCCGTGGAACGGATAAGGGGGTCCATAAGTTCATGGAGAGCCGAGCTATTTTTAAGAGACTAGCCTATCTCGGGCTAAGGGCTGGTCTTAGCAGACCCTCAGGAAATTGGATGATCCAAACCTGACCACTCGGAACAAAGCAGTCTAGAGAAGGTCCCTGTCAAGCATTGTTAGCCGGGAGAATCGCTGGCTTATATTAATAGGGTACAATTGCCCTTCTGTGGGATCTTGGGTCTCATTTCGGTCACCTTTCAAATTGTTTCCGTTGATGTCGCGCATTGATTGATACCTGCGTCAACGCCCTCGCCCCACAATTTGTATATATCGCCGTCAATCACCGTCGCTTGTCGACATCTGCACATATAATCCACAATGCATGCTCAGAACCTCTTGCCCGTGGCCGCCAGCATTTCGACCGCCATTGCCAACCAAACCGTTAGCCTCTTCCTCCCAGAATTCCAGGGCCAATCCCTGGTCGGAAAAGTCATTGGGACAGTAAGTGATTGATCACCCGTGCCGCTGTGGTCTAGAGTTAAGACTTATATTCAGCACCACAGGACGGTGCCCAAACCACATATGTCGTGAACTGCAACCCCAGACCCAAAAACCAAGGATTCTATGAGATCGGAGACTGTGAAGGCACAGCCAGCGGCTTCACCGTGACCCATGGCCCCTCCACCTTCCGCGCTGTATTTGACTACCCCCAATAGTAAGTCGCTCTTTCGTTTTAGGTCGCACCTCTCTTCGCCACGTCTTACCGCCGTAGCACCCTCGCCGAAGACTGTAGCATCAGCGCGTCCACCTCAGTCTCCTGCGACTTGACTATGGACTATGGCTCCTCCTCTACGGTGGACAATGTGGCCACCGTCGGTCCCATCGGCGACTTTTACCAGACCTTGACTGTCACCACCACCGAAATCCCCTCCGACTCAGCGACCACGAAGGCGTCTGCGACCCCGACGACCGCCACACCGACTCCCAGTATGTCGGACGGTCAAAAGAAAGCAAATGCGTCCACAGCATCCTCGACAACACCGGCTAGCCAGAGCACAAATGCGGCTTTCGCGGTGGCGACGGGAAATGTGATATATGCGGTTGGGGGTGCGGCGGCGATGGCGATGGTTGCGATAGTTTGAGAGTAGGTTGACTGTACTGTGCTGGACTGGACAGAGGCCAAGCAGAAATCAGCCTTCGAGGCCCATAGAACGTCAGATCGTAGGCATGATACTAACATATCCCAGGTTTCTGAAGCACTGCACGGATTGGCCATTGTCCCTCTCGTTAAGTTAGTAGTCATACCGTATCTGTTACTAGTTATTGGTTTCAGTAATACCATGGGTTATACGTCGTATCTCGTTTACCGCCTTTGCCACAAACACATCCACACCATATGATAGACTATACCCGTGCTCTTCAACAGTCCGGGCACTTCTTGCTGGCCAAAGGTGGTTTGTCCAACATCTTTTGTACATTTCGTAAAGTTGTTTCATCCATATATAAAGCTAACGATCAATCTAGCCCTTACTTCGGGAGAATGATCTGACCCGATGAATTCTAAATCAACAGAAAGGACGATTGATTCCAGGCATAGCTCCCATCCTACACTCCAGACGTATGCTCGAGTGAACATCTTTTGGTCCCGATGTCCCTCGCAGGTGGTAACTTCCTGCAATTTGACGTGTTCTACCTGCTTGATGACTTCCACGCCCTTGGTTGCCTAGCTTCCCGAAATTCTCCAATCTACTTCTAGTGCCACGGGTTCCGCACAGTGGATAGTTGTGGCCCGACATACGCAGCTCAAGCATAGTGGGGTAAAATACCTAAGGGAAAGAGGACCAAAGTGGAGAAACAGTGCCCGTAGCACATCCTTCCGTGCGTCGGACAGAGTGATACGAAGATTGTGAATGGAGGATTGCTTTCACCCAATCGGAAACTGCCCCTGCTCGGGCCGCAGCAGCAGCGGTCCCATTTCCCAGGCGACGAATGAAAGCCCATTGTTGACAGCAGGGTCCCCACCCGATGATAGTGCCTGAGCCCTTCCCCTTGTAAACAATATCGAAGGCAACCACCGCACTCACCCACCCATCAGTATTTAAAATATACTTAATTACCAGGTGAAACCCTCATCGGCTCTGTTGTGATAGCATATCTCTAGGATCACGCCGGGGTAGTGTGCCTGGCGAGGCCCGAATGATGCGCCCAGTTCCCATCTGGAATGAGTTTGTTCTCCGTTCTGCGTGTCTTCCGGTATCAAGATCCTGGGTGCGGTCAAATGCTCGACCTCCTTTGAGAGACCGGCGACTAGGTCTTTGATTGGATTCTTCGGGTTTGTCTTGTGACTTGCCCGATGAAGTCGCAAACAGTTCCCCACGCTTTGAGCACTTCTCAACAACGGTTTCTCTGGACCAGCGGCATTACATATACTATAGTATACTCTTAGCTGACGTAAACAATACTAGTTGAGGAGGTATTGGACTGGATGATATTTTCTAAAGTAATATACATTATCCTTTCATACCAGGCTCATCTTTCATTTTGAACTGGCACGGATTCATACCAATGGCGCTGGATATATATAACATCTCAAGTAATATGATAATATCTTTATATTGTAATTCAGTAAAGTATTAGTCGACATTAGACACTGGCGTCTAAGTGTTGGAAGATGAATAAAATATAAAAAGTGAACCAAATGTTTCATTTAATTCATATAGCAGCCATTGTCAAATGAGGCTTCACTATACACTAGCCTAATTACACCAAAACACGTTACGTTACCAAGTACCAATGACTAGGATCGAGAGGTAGAGGGGAGGAGACATATGACACCATTACAGAGGTCTAGGGACATGTCGCTAGGTAGAACTGATAAAAGCAACGCTGGAGAAGGATAGGATGAATCTATCAGTACTATCCGGTACATCCTCTGAAAGATAATCTGCAGAGTAATGAGAATACACATCGTCTACATATATACCTGGTTTTATGAATGTCTTTTCAAACACGCAAGACATCTAATCTATAACTCTTTGTACCAGCTGTGGTTTCCTCTCCGGGTGTCGTCGCTCGGGGAGGGCAGGCACAGTTATCGCTAGGCTCTCCACAGCCCTCTAAAATTACCCATGACCGTCTAAATGCCCGTCACGGCGGATGCAGTCTTGACACGTTAGATATATGTCCAGTCTTTAATTGATAGTATCAGTGGACAAGCTGTTTTGGGGTTGCCCCTGCCACTAGGTCGAGCTTCCACCCCTTTTGGGG